>JALIGW010000007.1:9125000-9202500 GCA_023053685.1 Diadophis punctatus similis | reverse complement strand
GCACTTGGCAGTCCACCTGGACTTATGACCATACGGACACTGTAACTCCTCCCACCTGTCTACCTCCCCCCAAATAAGCTCTTTTGGCCCTTTGCACCTGTGCTCTACCATGTTGGCTGACCTTTGCTGTCTTATTGCTTTCACTGGGAACAGTCTTTGTGCTATGGAAAAAAACTAAATAAAAAAGAAGCCCCTGAGCTGCAACATGCCAAAAAAACCCTCTCATTTGAAGCAAGCTCCTGGACTGGACTGGGACTAGTTTTGCATTGGGGGGGGGAGAGGCAATTTCCTCCACGTCTTTTCTTTTTCTCTGTCTCTGTCTCTGTCTCTGTCTCTGTCTTGTGCAAAACCAGTCCCAGTCACACCCCATCATTCTTTGCAAAGAGGGTTTTAACGTACTGTAGCTCAGGGCTTCCTTCTCCTTTTTCACAGCACAGTGCCAGCCCCAGCCCAACCCAGCAGCTAGGCTGGGCACAACTTATCAGAAGTGAGAGCAAGAAGATGATGAATCTCAGCTGGGGCAACAGAGCTCAGGTCTTTGAATGCAGGGTGCCAAGAGCAACTGGGATTCAGCTGGGCAGCTGCAGTTTCCCAGGGTTTGACAAGCTGCTTGCTACCCAAAAAGGCAAACTGTAATGTGGCTAAAAGATCACAGATGATGGGAAATTACTATATTGAAGCTTGGAGCCGTCAGGAACCAAGCCTGGATTGAGGTGGATTCTCAGCTAACAATAGTTAAAACTTGCTTAATGACAGCAACAAGGATTGCAGTTGCTAAGCGATGAAGTGATGTCACTATATGACTGCATCACTTAGTAATGGAAATTCTCATCCTAATTGTGATCGTAAATCAAGGACTAAAGGTAAACTAAGTTCTAAAATTAAAGTAACTCACTTATTGAAATTCTTATAACAATAGGCCTTAACCTTGCAATAAATCTTGTTAAAAAAGAATCAGAGGAAAACTTACTCTTGTCTACCAGAAACATTCATCATCATGATGGCTACCATCAACATTTAAGCCAATGAATTAATGGAGCTGTTGAAGACCATCTAATAAACCTCCATAGATTACCAAAATTCTAAAAGCTATCAAACGAGAATAACTGATTTACAGTTATTCCTATGGCAGAACATCTCTCTTCCTCTTATTGTCATGTACAGGAATTTGTATGTAGTTGATTACATACATCTCCGAAAGACTGAGTATTGAAAGTACATTTTATTTTAAGTAGAATACTTTGCCAGCTATAGCTACATAGCTATAAAAATACCAAAACAATGAACCAATGCTGGCCACAAAAATATGTATGATTGTGAAAACTCACTATTTGTGAAAATAAAATCAGTCTTAAGAATAAAAGTGAAGAAAAGATACAGAAGTAATTTACCATTGCTTTTTCCCCACAGCATTTATTCGTCTTCCCAGTCTAGTCTAGAGCCAGTTCCGTGTTGTTGTTAAGGCAATGGACTAGAATTAAGGAGGCCTTAATTGTAGTCCTGCCTCAGGCACAAAACCCTCTGCATGATCTTAGGCTAATCACTCTCTCTTGTTTCTAAAATTTTGCCAAGAAAACTGCAAGGATTGTCCAGGCAGTTGCCAGGAGTCAACAATGATTTTATTTATTTATTTATTTATTTATTTATTTATTTATTTATTTATTTATTTATTTATTTATTTATTTATTTATTTATTTATTTATTTATTTATTTATTTATTTATTTATTATTTATTTATTTATTATTTATTATTTATTTATTAATTAAAATTTCTATGCCGCCCAACTCCCAGGGGACTCTGGGCGGCTAACAACAGGTATAGAAACATATAATCAATAAAAGCAATTTTTAAAAAAATGTTAAAATGTTTTATTTTGATATTGTATATATATACACACACAGGGGTGGGCTTCAAAATTTTTAGCAAGGGGTTCTCTGCCCGTCTGCTGGGTGGGCGTGGTCACAGTGGGTGTGGCCTAGTTGGCCTCCTGCACCATGGCAGGGGGGCATTTTTGCCCTCCCCGGGCTCTGGAGGCTTTCCTCAAACCTCGAGCCTCCAAAAGGGCGAAAATGGTCTCCCCAGGCCCCAGAAGCCCTCTGAACTTCCGGTAGGCCCGTTTTTCACCCTCCCCGAGCCTCCGTGCACACTGTGCACTTACCTGCATCCAAAATGGGCCCCATGGGGACTCCTGCGAAGGGAGGGGCGGGTGGGGCCAGCCAGGAGTGGGATTTGGGGGTTTTCCGAACAGCACAGAATCTTAGCTAGAGGTTTTCCCAAATCCCTGTGAACCCCCAGCAGCCCAGCCCTGCACACACACACGCACAGAGTCTAGCATACAGGTAATTCTTGACTTATAATCACAACTGACCCCAGAATTTTGTTCATTAAGTTGTTGCCAGAAATTGACAAAAAAAAAATTACAAAATGTAATCATGTGACTTCAGGAGGCTGCAACTGGAAATGTCAGCCAGTTACCAAGAGCAAGAAATCAAATTACATGACTGTTGAGGTTGTGTGGAAGTTGTAACTTTGAGGACAGTTCATAAGTAACTTTTTTGAGTCTGTTGAAATTTTGAACAGTCTTAAACTATTGGTCTTAAGTCAAAAACTACTTATATAGTTTGAAATTAATGAAAACTGACTTTACTTTTTCCAAGGTTTGCTAATTTATAACATGTGCTGCTTCCAACTTATCTTCTTTGTTAAGTCAGAGTCCTGCTGGATCAGATCAAATTGAGAGGGTTCAAGGAGTCCTGGTGGATTGCCACTTAAGTATGAATCAGCAGTGTGCTGCAACTGCTAAAAAAGCCAATGCAGTTCTAGATGGAAAGCATAGAGGGAAAGCATCAAGATCATAGGAAGTGATATTACTGCTCTACACTGCACTAATGAGGCCACATTTGGAATACTGTGCCCAGCTCTGGTCACCACAAAGAGTCTGAGACTCTAGAAAGAGTGCAGAGATGAGCAACTAACATGACAAGGAGTTTGGAGGCAATAAATGACTATGGGAACTAATATGTTTAGCCTAACAAACAGAAGGCTTAGGCGTGATATAATAATCATTTTCCAATACTTGAAAGGCTGTTACAGGAAAAGGTGAGTCGATATAGCACCTGAGGATAGAACAAGAATGGGTGATCCAATCTGGAAATAAGGAAGAATTTCCTATCAGTAAGTACAATTAATCATTACAAAAGCTTTCCTCCCAGAGCTGTGACGTTCATTTGCTGGAGGTTTCCAAGTGAAAACTGGACAACCATTTCTCCAGAATGGCATAAAGATTCCCACCTTGGGCAAGGGGTTGAACTAGACGACTTCCAAGATCCTTCCAGTCCTATGATTCTAACTCCGTGATGGTGAACCTATGTCACACGTTCCACAAGTGGCACGCGGAGCCATATCGGTCCGGTGTGCACATGCTGCTGATTTTCAAGCCTTCGGGGCCCACTGGGAGTCAGAAAACAGGCTGTTTCCAGCCTCCGGAGGGAGTGGGGAAGGCCCGTTTTTTGCTCTCCCCAAGCTCCAGAGCCTTTCTAAGAGCTTGGGGAGGGCAAAGACGGCCTCCTCCCCTGGGAGGTCATTCGGAGGCTGGAAATGTTCCATTTGGTGACTTCCGGTTGGACCGGAAGGCCCGATTTTTTGCTCTCCCCAGGCTTCAGAGCCTTTCTAGGAGCCTGGAGAGGGCGAAAATGGTCTTTCCCACACCCCCGGAGGCCCTCCAGAGGCCAGAAATGGCCCGTTTCCCAACTTGAAAAAAGAAAAAAGTGTGAAATGTTGATCATCAAAATATCTGATGAAAGAAAATCCACAGTCACCAAAATATATGCATAAGTACAGGTAATTTTTGACTTACAACAATTTGTTTAGTGATTGTTCGAAGTTACAATAACACAGAAAAAGAGAGACTTATGACTATTTTCACACTTACAACCGTTGCAGCATCCCCATGGTCATGTGATCAAAATTCAGATGCCCGGCAATTGACTCATATTGATGACAGGGTCCTGGGGTCATGTGATCCTCTCTTGCAATCTCCTTACAAGCAAAGTCAATGTAGAAGCTGGATTCACTTCACAAGCACGTTAGTAACTTAGCAACTGCAGTGATTCACTTAACAACTGTCGCAGGAAAGGTCATAAATAGAGCAAAATCCACTGTCTTACTTAGCATCAGAATTTTGGATTCAATTGTGGTTTTAAGTCGATGACTACCAGCATTTCCACTGCTGAATTCATCAATTAAAGAACTCAGTTCTTCCTTACTGATGTATGATTTCCAACATACAGTAACAATAAAAGATACAAACTTTCTGTAGAAACTGAACTGATGTCTATTACCTCAAAGGTCTTCAATTTGAACTAATTCAGTGTACGGTATTATTATTGTAAAACTTGTTTCTATTATACCAGCTAATAGATAAATCATTTTAGATGTCATACAAAACTCCAAAACCTTACTTTTTTATTCTACCATTTTCATCTGGTTAACATGTAAAACACATGTAAAGTTAAACCAGACACACACACACCTGTGATAAAACACTCTCTTAGCAACAAAGTGAACTAAAATATATTATATATTCTGCAGTAATATATAACCAAACAATAATAGAAGGTGTTGAAGCTACAGGAACCTTGGGGGCAAGTGATCATGCAATATTGGAATTCAACATTATGCAAACACAAACAGTAGAACAAAGTCAAACTAGAGTCTTGGACTTTAAGAGGGCTAATTTCAATAAACTCAGAGAGAACTTGGGAAAGATTCCATGGATGAGAATCCTCAAGGGGAAAACAAGTCAAGAAGCTTGGGAAATTTTGAAAAGTGAGATTATAAAAGCCCAGACTAGCACAATACCAATGAAGAAGAAAAATAATAGGTCTCAAAAGAAACCAGGATGGCTGCATAAAGAACTCTCTGACAAATTGAAAGACAAAAAGGACAAGTATAAAAAGTGGAAAGAAGGGGAAATAACTAAGGCAGAATATCAGCAAATAGCTGGAGCCTGTAAAGATGAAGTGAGGAAAGCTAAGGCTCACAATGAACAAAGACTTGCGACAAAAGTACAAAGTAACAAAAAAAGCTTCTTCCAACATATTAAAAACAAGAAAAAAGTCAAGGAAACAATTGGTCCATTACAGGGAGAAAGTGGCAAGAAGATGACAAGCAACAGGGAGAAAGCAGAGCTACTTAACACGTTTTTTGCATCTGTCTTTACACAAAGGGAGAAAACAGTCCAACCTATCAAAAACAGCATCACAAAAAACATATTAGGAACACAAGTTAAAATAGGGAAGAAAATGGTAAGTGAACACCTGTCTACCCTAGACGAATTCAAATCACCAGGACCAGATGGATTACACCCCAAGGTTCTGAAGGAACTGGCAGATGAGATCTCAGAACCACTGAACTATATCTTTCAAAGATCCTGGAGCACCGGGGAACTGCCAGAGGACTGGAAAAGAGCTGATGTAGTTCCCATCTTCAAAAAAGGAAAAAAAACAGATCCAGGAAACTACAGACCTATCAGCCTGACCTCAATACCAGGGAAGATTTTGGAAAAGATAATCAAGCAACGAATCAATGAACACCTAGAAGCAAACAAAGTAATAACCAAAAGCCAACATGGGTTTGTCAAAAACAGATCATGCCAGACTAATCTTATTGCATTCTTTGATAAAGTGACAAAATTAGTGGACCAGAGGAATGCTGTCGATGTGGTTTACTTGGACTTCAGTAAGGCATTTGATAAAGTAGACCATAACCTACTACTAGATAAAGTAGAAAAATGTGGGTTAGACAGCATCACCACCAGATGGATTCGAAATTGGCTAACCAACCGCACTCAACGTGTAGTGCTCAATGGAACTGCATCTACATGGAGGGAAGTATGCAGTGGAGTACCCCAAGGCTCTGTTTTAGGCCCAGTACTCTTCAACATCTTCATCAATGACCTGGACGAGGGGATAGATGGGGAACTCATCAAATTTGCAGATGACACCAAACTGGCAGGAATAGCCAACTCTCCAGAAGATAGGCTCAAGATACAGAAGGATCTTGACAGACTTGAACATTGGGCGCTATCAAACAAAATGAAATTCAATGGTGAAAAAAGTAAGGTTCTACATTTAGGCAAGAAAAACAAAATGCACAGGTACAGTATATGTGGTACCTTGCTCAACAGTAGTAACTGTGAGAGGGATCTTGGAGTCCTAGTGGACAACCATTTAAATATGAGCCAGCAGTGTGCAGCAGCTGCCAAAAAAGCCAACACAGTTCTAGGCTGCATTAACAGAGGGATAGAATCAAGATCACGCAAAGTGTTAATACCACTTTATAATGCCTTGGTAAGGCCACACTTGGAATACTGCATACAGTTTTGGTCGCCACGATGTAAAAAGGATGTTGAGACTCTAGAAAGAGTGCAGAGAAGAGCAACAAAAATGATTAGGGGACTGGAGGCTAAAACATATGAAGAACGGTTGCAGGAACTGGGTATGTCTAGTTTAATGAAAAGAAGGACCAGGGGTGACATGATAGCAGTGTTCCAATATCTCAGGGGTCGCCACAAAGAAGAGGGAGTCAAACTTTTCTCCAAGGCACCTGGGGGTAGAACAAGAAGCAATGGGTGGAAACTAATCAAGGAGAGAAGCAACTTAGAACTAAGGAGAAATTTCCTGACAGTTAGAACAATTAATCAGTGGAACAGCTTACCTCCAGAAGTTGTGAATGCTCCAACACTGGAAGTTTTTAAGAAGATGTTGGATAACCATCTGTCTGAAGTAGTGTAGGGTTTCCTGCGTAAGCAGGGGGTTGGACTAGAAGACCTCCAAGGTCCCTTCCAACTCTGTTATTATCAAATTATCAAATTACTTCAATAGAACTCAAAAAACCCAAGAAATGACTAAATGCACCCAAGGAGACAAAAATATGATTTTCTCACAATACATTTACTTGTGTCTTAAAACTGTGACTCTAGAATTCGATGACAATAATGATACGATACTGTGTTATATTTTAACTGATGGTTCAGACTTAAGATTTGCAGAATCAGTGTCAAGACTAACAAAAAACATCCAGCACAATGCAAAATATTGTGTTGGATGAGACAATGAAACCCAGATTGTTGGGGGCAATGTAAATATACATTGCTTACTGGTGTAAACCGCTTAGAGAGTGCTTGCACTGTGAGGCGGTATATAAATCTCACAAATAAAATTTCACAAATAAATGCACATACAAAAGGAATGGAGGTTATGACAAAGCGGCTTGACACTGTTTTTCTCATATGGCTCCTATTGGTCTCTTCAGATTCTCCGACTAGTATCCTTTCTTTCCAAAATAGAAGTAGGTTTTCCTCTTAAAGCAAAGACTGACAATTTAAAACACTGAAATCTGATTCTATATATTAATTCTATAGATGAAAGTAATGGACACTTTTTACACTTGTGATTTTAAGTATCAGATGGATTACTTTCATTTCATAAACTGTAGCTGTTTTGATTGACAACTTCTTACATACACCACTTATATAAACACTTGTCTAACAGAGGCTGCTATTTTTAAGGATTGCTTTGAATAGACATGCGAAATCTATGTACTGATGGTGAAATAAAAACCAGTTTTTGCATAAATTGATAGTGCACTCAACTGTAGATATAGAGATATGAATTAATGTTGAAATAAAAATCATAGTAATATACATTTAAAGAATGCTAAAACAACTCCAAGAAAAAGCTTCAGTAAATGAAGACTTCAGCTTCTGAGGTATCAGCTGTAATACTTTAACAAATAAGATAAACTACAGATGAACACCAGCAGGTAAATTGCTTTGGATTACAGGAAATACAAACTTCTGAAGTTACATTGCCAGTAGAAATGTTCTGTATCAGGGGTTCTCAACATTTAGGTTCCAGGAAGCACATCTGGGATTTTGAAAGCATGTTATGTACAATCACCCAAAATAATTGTCATTATGGGCATGGTCAAGAACAAACCACCAAAGTCACTGTCACTCAACATCCATCCATCCCTCTACCTACCTACCTATTCATATATCTATCTAATTTCTTAACCACCTATTTCCTTCAGAGTGGATTTTATTTTCTAAATTTATTTCTGGGCCCACTTATAGTTCCAAGACAATACCTTTTCTCTCCCTCCCTTTATTTTTGTTGTTGTTGTTGTTTGCTTTAGTCTGGGAAGAGATATTTTGGAAGAATTAGTATGAACAAAGATTATACATACTTTCCATTTAAAAATAGACAAATTATTTGTTAATAGTGTCATCTCTGAAACACTCTGGCACACATTAAAAATGAAATTATGTTGCCTGCTGTCAAAACTGTAGACATACATAACACACACATATATAATATGCTATTTACATACATATGTATATACACCCTAACATATAAATACATATAAATATTAATCACTGTTCATCTTGAATACATAGCGGAAAGAAGAAGCTTGAGACTTTACAAGGTTGATACTGTATGGAACAAAACTGTGGTTGAATCTGGATGTTCTACACGAAGCCTTCTCTCAGAAGGTAACAAGGAAAACAGGTCATGAAGAGGATATATAGTATCCCAGACAATCCTGCGGCCCCTGCTTAAGCATAGCTTATATGCTATGTCCTGGATAGAATGGAATGGACTGCCAATAATCTTTTCTGCCACCCTCACCACTCTTTGCACTGCCTTCCAGTCTGAAGCAGTAAGGACAGAGGGAGGAAGATGTACTTTTCTCATGCGACACAAAAAATGCAGGCACTGCTGTACGCGCTTCACCAGTGTCTCACTGTTGAGCTGCCAAGCCAGCCTACTTGTTAGCTGCACACCCAGAAATCTGATGCTGCTAACCATCTCCATCTTCCATTACAAATTAAAAATACAGCAATAATGTGGTATCTTTTAAATATTGTATGTATGTCACTGGAATTTGAATTAGTTATACAAATGTATCAATCATGTGTATATTATTGTGTTTCCCCAAAAATAAGACCCTGTCTTATATGTTTTTGAACCCTGAAATAAGCGCTTGGCTTATTGCCATGCACTCAAAAGCCCGATTGGGCTTATTATCAGGGGATGTCTTATTTTGGGGAAAACAGGGTATGTATAAGGCAGGTACTTGAAAAAGGATGAAGGGGACAAGAATAATAATTGTGGACATCCACAGGAACAACATATGACTATGAATGACTACTTTCATCAGTATTCACATTCCAAACTGCTACATGACATTTCATCTCTCAAAAATTGGCAGCCATTGTACATGAACTGTGCATTATTTAACTTTCTACTTTATGGCAAGCAAACCAAACAAAATACATACTATTTGGATTGTAATGCTCTAAATGAAGCTTGTTGGACCACCAAATCTTAATCCCTGCTCTATTTCTGCTTTAAAGGCTCATTATACCCTTGTTGAATTATGTTTTCATTTTCAAAATTTACAGGATCTCATTATCTCAATTCTGCCAATTTTTTTATTCACAGGTGACAAAAAAATTATCTTGAACTGCCCACCCAGAATACCAGTATATTATCAAATGTATCTTCTTAGTTGTCAGTCTGCTCAACTATAAGGCTAAACAATATAGCTTAAGAGAGTTTACATCTCAAGGGAGAAGCAATGTTTGTTTGTTTGTTTGTTTGTTTTAAAAAAGAAGTAAGTCACTGTAAACATATTAGGTGTATACAGCAAAAGTTACGGGAAGGAATAAAATGGAGAAAAGCAAACTACTATCAGCATCAAGCATCTGTTGCTGTAGCATATGTATAAAATGTACAAAATGTGTGCCAGAACAAGAAGACAATTTTATAGATCAACCGTTTGTCGAGTCGCCCACTAAACCAAGTTTTGAAATTGCAGCATACAGTGTGGCCATCTGTTTATTTTCACTAACAAAATTCTGACCGTATCTTCAAGAGAAAAACTGTCAATATTTTAAAACACTAATATTGCTACTGATCACTCCTTCATGCTGTTCCTAATTTAGAGAAAAGTTCTGTATAATATGAACCGAACCAACCTTTTAAAAAGTTTCACTTTTCTCCAGAAAGGGAAAATGTGTAAGTTGGCTGCAGATGCCCCTTTGATAATATACAGTTCAACAAAAGATAGTATGGCTCTGCCAACAAGATGAATGTATGTTATAAATGATGTGAAGCAAATTCTTTGGGGAATCTTCTGCAAATGTACAAATGTATGGGAATATCATTCCTGTAATTTCATTAGCATGGTCATGTTGGACCAACTCAATTCTTTCTTTCTGCCACTTTTCTCAACAAATACACTAAACAACTTTATGGAATGTACAATTTTCTAAGTTATAAGTACCAATTTTTTTAAAGGCCTATACCAGTGATGGAGAATCTGTGGCACACGGAGCCATATCTGACAGCACGCAAGACGTTGCCCTATGTCAGCTCTGCCAGCTGTTTTTCAGCCTTCTTTTCAGCCATTTTCGCTCTCCCCAGGGTTTAGGAAAGCCTCCTGAAGCCTGGGGATGGCGAAAAATGGCCCAATGGCCCAACCGGAAGTTTCCAAACTTCCGGTTGGCCCGTTGGGCCGTTTTTCGGCGTCCCCAGGCTTCAGTTTTTGACCCTCTTTTTTGGGGTAAAAAGGTGCGTCTTATACTCCGAAAAATAGGTATGTTAAAAAAGAAGCATAAAATGTATAATAGCATGAAATTTGAATAGAATTTACAATAAAGTCTTAGAATTTTAAATATCTTTCTAGAACATTTCTGTAACAAGTTGGGAAGTCCGGAGACTTTAGTGAGGCCTGTGTGCATGCATGGGGGGGCAGCGCGAAGGGGTTGTGTGCATGCAAGGGGGGGCAGTGCGGGGATTGTGCACATGTGGGGGGGGAAGGCATTGCATTATGGGTGTGGGTATGCACTCTTTTGGCACCCGAGCCAAAAAAGGTTTGCCATCACTGGCCTATACTCTCATATTGATTCATGCCCTCTATAAATCTGAATGTTTCTCATATTCATAAAATGTTGTAATAAGTAGCCCAGGTTATCTCAATGTATTTATAGGAATTGATATTATCTGAGAAGAATTATACAGTATATGAAAACTGAAATGTCAAACTGAAATGTGAACTCTATCTAAAAAAAGATTTGAACTCTACATCTTCCACATGGGCAGATTAGAACTAAAAGGATCCAAGTATCTTAGATTCAGGCATATTTGTGCAATGTTATAATCAGTGCCACCACATAAAAAACAAATTCTGAAAAGAATAAAGTGTTTCATACTGAAAATACCCCAGTTGGCACTTATTTAGGTGCAACTGCCAACAACTATAATGGTAGTTCTAAAGTACTTAGACAATTATTTTTTTTAAACCATATAAAAGGATAATCAACATATATGCAATTTTTTTGAAGTTCATTTTCAGGGGAATAACCTGACTAAAGCAGACCACACACTAATAAAGTGCAACTTAATAAATCATGTGGAATCTTATTTTGTTCAAACCCTTACTAACTCCTAGCACCATCTGTTACCATCAAAACTATATGACAAGATATGATATATAATTAATAGGTAAACAACAATCTAATTAAAATGGACAAATACTCCATGTTCCTGCCATTTGGGAACTCTAATTACAGACTAAATTTTAAGCTTGAATTAAATATTTAAGCTAGAAAATTAACTTTCCTTCTCGAGCCTTGAATACATTAATACAGATATGTGAAGCGACTTCCTGATGGGAACTTAAACATGTAATTTAGTTTGATCAAAGCAGTTACTAATTGTTAAGCAGCAGTACCTTACCATATGTACACAATAGCTATTTAGAGCTGAAAAGGTGATTTTGAAGTACCTCTCTGCTACCATTTTCTGACATAAATATAAAATGTATATACAGCTCAGCAATTTACATACAGTGAAAATAAATTACATAAAAACCTCCGTGTTTGAGATCCTAAGCATTTACAGGCACAAGCAAACTCAGAGAAACAGTTTTTTTCCTCCACTCAAGCTACAACATAAGTGATTGGACACTAATTAATACATAACTCAACAGTCAAACCACTCAGACCCATTATATTGATTTTAATCTAATTCACACAGAAGGCATGTTTATTACCGTATTTTTCGTAGTATAAGACGCACCGAAGTTTTGGGGGAGGAAAACAAGGAAAAAAGGCCTCTGCCTCCAAGCAATTTGCCAAACAGCAAACAGCACAGATGATATACACTGTTTGCTGTGTATTTCTGTGCATGTGTGCCTGACCCATAGAAAGAGCAAAGAATTGGAGAAATGTACATTATGCCAGAAAGTTTTCTTAAATGTAGTCACACTAACTCTTCCCAATTATTTAAATAGATCTACTCCAAGGTAACTAAACTCTAATACTAAACAGGACACTGTTACATTTCATACTATACTTGTACAGAGCTGTTAAAATTAATTAAAATTTCTGGAAGTATACATTATTCTCTATTATTTAAAAGAAGATACAATAGCACTGGGCCTCTTCAGAGCAAGCATTTATTTTAAAAAGCTTCTTTATTTTGTTAAGTTGTCTAGATTTACAGGGATCTCCAACCTTGGCAACTTTAAGACTTGTGGACTTCAACTCCCAGAATTCCACAGCCTTTGTTAGCTTTGCTGGCTGTGGAATTCTGGGAGTTGAAGTCCACAAGTCTTAAAATTGCCCCTGGCTCTAGAACAATAATAAAGCAGTCTTTAGAAAATAAGTCTAATAATTTGAACATTCTACAGAGATTTATAGTTATTCACTTACCCCCTTCCATCCAGTTCAGCAAAAAATAAAAATCTGCTTGTCTCTCCCAGCTATTTGCCTTTGTAGTTAGTTTCATTTTCATTTTCCCACGTGGCAAACCTAATCAGCTGTCGATCGGGAAACTCCTACTGACTTGCTTGGCTTTACAGGCTCTTCTCTCTTTCCTGCAAGCAGGTAAATTGCTGGAAGACAGAGGCCAAAGGGTGGGGGTGGCTGGGTGGGTGGGGCTGCATTCGGTGTATAAGACGCACCCAAGTTTTCACCCTCTTTTTGGGGGTAAAAAGGTGCGTCTTATACTCCGAAAAATACGGTAAGTATCATTCACAATGTCAAATTCTAAATGCTAATTGTCATACTTTAATGAACTGACCAAAGGCAACTGGCCACCAAAGAAGAATTATTTGGAATTATTACAGATAGTATGAAAAGAAAGTTTAAATGCAGCTACCTGAGTTTCTCTCTCACATGTAAAATAGCAGCATTAATGAGAAATAATTAATTAATCTAAGCATAGTATTAGAATATTTATGAAAAAGTTTCTTTGAACAATTTTTATTCAATAAGATTTGGATAATTTAACTAAAAGATAAATGATTTAATGTTATAGTCAATAGACTACCATTATAAGTTATAAGCATTTCAACAATACAAGTAGTCCTTGATTTTTGACCAACTGCTTAGCAACTGACAACCCCTGTCAAAAGCTACTTACAACCCCATTTTGAAGTTGCACTTCAGCACTCCTAAACTCATTCATTCTTATGATCAATTATAGGGCATGGTGTGCCCCCCTGCCTATCTATTCCCACCATTCTGTCCCAGTGGGTCCCTGGAGGCCTTGGACCTGCTCTTCCACTCCACCAGGTTTCTGCAGGCGTTGGGCCTCCTCCACTCCCCCCCCCAATCACTCATCACACACCCTTTGAAGATTTCCAGAGCTCTTGACCTGAAGTTGGGGAAAGGAAACGAGAGCATGCCAGTCCATCCTCAATATCACTGGGCCATGTGGCCAAAACTATGACATGGCTGCATGGCCTAGGAATTCAATGATCCATTCTGCTTCCCTAACATGGTTTATGCAGCATTGTAGAAAGCTGCTTCGTTAAACCCATTTAATGACCGCACTGCGAAGATCAGGGGATGGGGATTTTTAAGTAAGACGATCTTGCAGGATCCAATCTGAGTCATTCACCAGGATCAGAGATTTAGTCTTTCAAGCTTTCGGACTCGTGCTGGAGCCCATCCTCATGGAAGTTTTTTTTCTCCAGAATGTGTGCACTGGATTGTTCCATGTATTTATGTGATGCCTGGCTGTGTGTGGTTTTTAGTTGTTATGTCAACTATTATGTCATTGGTTATTGTTTCTTTGTGCTACTGCACACTTGGTTCCTAAGTATCTAATAAGCTGGTGGTAAATCAGCACTCCTATTGATTGACAAGGGGCCTTGTCAATTTCTCAGGCTTTAATAATTTCCCTGGCTATCTTTGTCCCTGCTCTGTCAACAATCTTGGTAGTTGCAAAATTGAATGCATGCCCCTGTTCATTAGAATGTGAGGCTACCAATGAGTTATGGTCTCCTCATCTAACTACTCACTTGTATTCTTGCAACTTAGTGGTTAGCTTCCTCCCCATCAATCCTATATAGTCACACACAACCAAGCACCACATAAATACTAAATATGAAACAGCCCAGTGCACACATTCTGGAGACAAAGAAGTTCCCTGAGGATGAGCTCCAGCACAAGTCTGAAAGCTTGGAAGACGAAATCTCTGGTCTCAGTGACCTACTCCGATTGGATCCTGCAACGTTACCCTGGGACATGCCTTCATTCATGAAAGATGGCCTTGCTTAACGACCATCATGGTATGTGGTTGTAATGGGCAGGCTCCATTACTGATGTAGGTCGAGGATTACTGGATCTACATCCACCAACCTGGAAAATATTCCAAATAAATTGTACTGCAATAAAAAAGAGCCATCCACCTAGAAACTTTATTTAGTATTCTACGAATCAACTTCAAAATCCAGCCACTGAGTTTGTATACCATGTTTATATTTTAATAAGCTCAGATATATATTCAGATAGATTTTAAAAAGCCAATCCTAACTTTTATTTTATTTTTAAGGTATTAACTAATCACATATTGCTTGCTTTTGACAAGGATTAAAAGGTCTAATTCAGAATAAGTCAAGAAAGTGTTACGTGTAATTATCAGGAATTAGTAACATAGCACGAGGTATAAATCTGATTATATCCTGTTTACAAGTTATTTTAATCCATTATGACTTTTATGAGCTATCCAGACAACCATTCCTTTTCTTCAGAAGATCGACTGTAGATTAATGGAAGTTTTCCAAACAATTAAATATTTAAAGATTGTAGTTGGTCATTGTATCACGGGTGAAATCCTCATTATGATAATATAAAAAGATACAGATGCTTAATTATTTTTAACTGTAGTAGGAGTAAAAACATTCTACACAAATATTTAGGAAAGGGATAGTATAGTTTGTTTGATGTATCAGATGACCTATATATTGTTCAATCTGCAAATTACTTTATTTCATAGAATGAATCAGGGGTTTAGAAAATGAGCTATCATTATCTTTCATTAACCTCCTCGTGTTTTCCTACTGTTTCTTGTTTAGCAGGAAAAAATATTAAGGAAACAAGAACAACTACGCGAGAAAAGAATTTGGAATATAAATGATACCAATAAATCATAACAAATATATTAAATCTACATAATGAGAAAATGCTTTACTTTTTGAGCATATATTTCAAAAGTTGGGGGTAAAGAAAGGCCTCCATATTTTTAGAATATCTATTTTGCAATACACTCACTGAACAAAATTACAACATTGATATAAGAAAGAAGGATGCAATAGGAGAGAGATAAATGCACTGCAGAATCTTCAATAATATACAGGCAAGTCCATTTCACCTAAATTTGATTTCTCTACTTGCAGTTATCTGAAAATGGCACTAGATGACCATGTAAGTTTCTGAGAGCCTTATAGATCAGAGGTCTCCAATCCCGGGCCTTGGGCTACTACTGGATTGTGCCTATTCGCAACCGGGCTGCAGGCTGGTGCACATGCGTGCAGCTTGACTACTGCAAGAGGTGGGCAGCTCACATGCACGCGCACAGCTCAACTTGTGCGAGTGGCTGGCTGGTGCAAGTGCATGCATGCACAGCTCGACTTACAGTTGAGCGGTGTGTGCATGTGCATGCGCATGCGCGCATGCCGCTCACAAGTCGAGCTGCATGTATGAACCAGTTCCCCTCTCTCCCCACAAAGGTTGGGGACTGCTCTTCTATTCGGAAATAGAGTCTGCCTAGATACAGTGTAAATAAATAGGTAGATTACAACAAGGTCAAAGAACTGAAAGTTTGGAGTAAAAAACTATTCACCTATGTTAAAAAATAAGCATAAAAATGTATAATATAGCATGAAATTTGAATAAAATTTACAATAAAGTCTTACAATTTTATATATCTTTCTAGAACATTTCTGTAACAAGTTGGGGAAAATGTTATTAGATTAACACAGAAAACTTACCAAGTCAACCAAGCTATATAGTCTGGGGGGTAGGGTGTTGGTTGTTTATACTATCCTGTAAAAACCAAGAAGAAATGCTCAAGATACTAATATATTTGATTTGGGTTTTTCTAATGTAATTATTATGCAAAACTTGGTCAATCCACCAACATCTTTGGTTTAAGAAAATCTCCTATTATTTTAGGTTTCAATCTTACAGATTTATATCTTGAACACAAAGCCAATTGAACTGAATAATTACTACTTCTGCGGGCCTGAATTACAATAATAAATTTCTATCGATTTGCTGAAGGAAAAAAAATCCACCAGTACCATAGCCATAACAGGTGTTTGGAATGCTCCAAAATTGACTTTAGTATATTTCTGTGTTTAGGCATATGCAGCTAGGATTTCTTATTTACACTGTGGACTCACACACTCTCCATATATAACATCTTAGATATCTGTTCGTTGTCAGCCATTCATCATGTCCGACACTCAGCCACTCTATGGATCAGCACTCTCCAGGGCCTTCTGTCTCACACCACCTCCTTCAAATCTGCCATGGTCATCCCAGTGTCATCTTTTATAATGTCCCCCAGATATCTACATTAAACTAAATGAGTTCATAGTACACTCTAGAATGTGGATTGTACATCTGGAGTTAAAAGCTGGCCAGAAATTAAGGTTATTCAATTGTTTCTTATGTGTGATGCAATGATGAATAGCATATTTAAAAAGCCTTTTGTAAATTCAAGCTATTTCAGAAAAGTATATGTTTGACATATAGTTCTAATATGTAGATGGCTCTTAAAATTGTGATATAATCTCTTTTAATAAAAGAAACCCATCATCATTTCCAACTTTCTCCTAAGCTTAGGAAATAAGCTTAACCCTGTGAACATAGTACTATACAAATACATTCTGCCATAAAATGCAAGCAACATTTTATTAGGCTCAAGTATTTACAAAATCAATCCTTTGTTTCCTACATTTAGGATAATAAACTATTAGCAAATCTTCATATCACGCACAATATGAACTGTAACTGCTTTCTATCATTCAGTAGCTAATTTGCAACAAATACCAATTAAAACATTTGAAAGCATCCTGATGAGATTAAAAATACATGGATATATAGCTTGATACATTTTGTATTCTGAGTAGTATAAATTTATCAGTATGTAGCATAGCACGTGCATGGTACAAAAACAAACTCTGACCATAAACCAAAAGCATTCTGTGCCTTCAATCAAACCATTGTAATTAATATGAAATTCTAAATACAGAATATAATGCCACATAAATACTATAACAGCCAAGTCCTGTCTAGGAAGCCATATGTTTTTTCCCATTGTTCAAAAAAGGAGATGACTTCCCGTCACTTATGTTTCTGATTAGCAAGGTGATTTATGCCACAATCACTAAAAATGCCAGCAAGTGAATGAGAAAATGCATAGTGACTGCACCAGATGTGCACAATAAACAGGAATCCCATTGTAATCTCTGGTACTTAGTTTATATGAAGGTAATGTAAGAAACACTCCTGAATATAGCAAAGTCACTTTTTTTTTTACATTTGACTATAAATGATATGAAATAAATTGTGTGTTTTATACTTTATGGCATGCATACATTGATAAATTAGGTACAGTTTTGTATTCCGACTTATCTTCAAGACAAACCTGGCTAAGATCATGGGGATTAATTGCTTCAGAAGTGTGAAATGCAGCTTTTCCATTCTTTTCTGCACACTCAGTGAAGAAACAATGATTAATCACTGTTTAACTATTCTCTGGAGAATCTACAAGATTGCCAAAGCAGAACTTATCCTCATAAATCCAAAAAAACAGAGGTTTAGATTTGTTGCCAGTAACTGAATGAACACGAACTTAAAGCCATTCGTTATCAGATTAAAACCATGTCAAGGCTTTAGAACACTACAACCACAAAATTCTCTTTAAATCTTCAATCTAACAACATGGATTGCATTAACAAACCATGTAATACCCCAAAGCAGATACTTTAGTATTTTGATCAAACATCCTGAAAATGTTCTTCTAAATCAGACCTTATGTCAAAAATATTTTACATTATATTCAATCAAAAATACAAGAAAAATAATAAATCTCCATTTTAATACAAACACGAACAATTCCCAATATAGATAAAAATCATTTTTTCTACTTTTTTAAAAAACCAACTTTATTTCCATATTTGCTGTATTGCACATAGGACAATCCAAAATGCAGAAATGAACATATTGTTCTCTATTGATCATTTTATACTTGTAATACACATTCTATTTTAGATAGAATGATACTGAAAAATGTTTTTAAGTATAGTAGTTAATGGGAATTAAAAACAATGAAAATTCTCCCCCCATCAAATGGGCCACCTATTGTAGAGATTGCCATGTAATCTGACCTTGTCATTAATTATATACAATGTACTTATTTGTACAATAATACAAGTATGATTCATGGACTGCACAAGTCTCATATAGCAGGCTAGAATATAGTTTAATTCCTCTCTCAAAGAAGCGTTGACAACCGCCTGGATCCAGCCACGTGCCACCTCTCTGCTGGCCGAGACCAACCAGGAGGGGCACGGGTCCAATAAACAGGTGGCAGAGCTCATCGCCCCCACAGCCTTGTCCACGTCATCAGGAGAAACAGGCTCAAACTCCTCCCACAATGCTGGCCCGAGACTTGCCCCTGTCAACTCAATGGACTCTGCCCAGCTAGAGTCCAGGTTCGACAGAATCTGAGCGACTTTATCTGTCAGAAACTGCGAGTATTCCTCAGCTCTGCCTTGCAAGTGTTCCTCGCTCCCCCCTTTTGCAAGGAGGGCGTGAGTCACCCTAAACAAGGCGGCTGGACGAGAATCTGCGGACGCAATAAGAGCGGAAAAAATGAGATCGTTTTGCCGCCACTATTGCCACTAGATAAGACTTAATAAAAGTTCTTAGTAGTGTTCGGTCGGACTCGGTTTTACTGGCTCTCCAGCGACGCTCCAGACGTCTCTTGTGGCGTTTCATCTCCCGGAGCTCCTCGGTAAACCAGGGAGCTTTCCGGGATCCACTGCCACAGAGAGGTTGCAAAGGCGCAATCCGATCTAATGCCCCTGCTGTCGCGGTGTTCCAGGCAGCCACCAGGGCCTCAGACAAATTGTGTACCAGGATTTCAGGTATTTCCCCAAGTTCCCTCTGGAATCCTTCTGGCTCCATTAGGCGCCTGGGGCGGAACCACCTAGTCGGTCCCGCCTCCCTGTGGAGAAGGAGTGGGGCTGTGAAATCCAACCTCAGTAGGAAATGGTCTGACCATGACAACGGGGTTTTTGGTATTTCCTTTTCACATAATATACATTTAATGCCGTGATGGCGAACCTATGGCACGCGTGCCACAGGTGGCACGCGGAGCCATATCTGAGGGCACACGAGGCATTGCCCTATGTCAGCTACAGCACTGGCCAGCTGGTTTTCGGCCTTCCAGAGGGTGGGAGAGAGGCCATTTTCACCCTCCCCAGGCTTCAGGAAAGCCTCCGGAGCCTGTGGATGGTGAAAAACGGACCCAACGGGCCTACCTGAAGTCCGAAGGCCTCAGTGAGGCCTGCGCACATGCAGGGGGCATTGCATTATGGGTGTGGGCACGCACATACGCGCACTATCATGCACGTGTGCGCCCTTTTGGCACCCGAGCAAAAAAAGGTCCGCCATCACTGATATGTGTTGCTAGATCATCAATTGCATATCAAAGCAATTCTGAAATCAAATCCAGTGCTAATGATGTTAGAAATATATTAAGCTTTCCTAAATTTATAGGTAGTCCTCGACTTACAACAGTTCGATTCACAATGGTTTACTGACCATTCGAAGTTACAATGGCACTGAAAAAATGACTTATGACCGTTTTTCACACTTAACACACATGAGCATTCCCATGGTCATGTGATCAAAATATGGATGCTTGACAACAGGTTCATATTTATGCCGGTTGCAGTGATCACCTTCTGATAAGCAAAGTCAATGGGAAAGCTAGATTCACTTAACAACTGTTACAAACTTAACAACTACATTGATTCACTTAGCAACTGTGGTAAGAAAGGTTGTAAAATGAGGCAAAATTCATTTAACAACTGTCCCACTTAGCATCAGAAATTTTGGGGTCAATTGTGGTTGTATGTCAAGGACTACCCATAGTGAGCTTTCCTAAATTTTCATCTTTCATAAATGTATGTACTGTCTAAATCCTATTAAAACAAACTGATAGTCACATAAATACATTTAGAATATTAGCATGTCCTATGGTGTACTGTACCATCCTGTATTTAAGAAACATTCATTCTGATACTGGCTTTCATCAGAAAAATATTCTAAATATTTCTAGATATACTGTATTTTTCGGAGTATAAGACGCACCTTTTTCCTCCCTAAAAGTGGCTGAAAATTTGGGTGTGTCTTATACTTTGAATGTAGCTTTTTTTCCCCAGCCCTAACCAGGTGCTATCTATCTTCCCAGATCTTACTGGCTTGCAGGCTTTTTCATTGTTACTCTCTCCGAAGAATGTTTTTCCAGCCCTAAGTCTTTGCAGGGTTTTTTCATTGCTCTATTTGCTCTGAATAAGTTTTTTTCTAGACCTAACCAGGTGCTAACGATCTTCCCAGCTCTTACTGGCTTGCAGGCTCTTTCATTGTTACTCTCTCCGAAGAAGGTTTTTTTAAGTCCTAACCAGGGGATAAAATAATGTGCTGAAGCTGACCAGACTAAGGATGCTAGCCAGATGAATACCTGGTAGGCAGATTTTTTTCCCCTATTTTCCTCCCCAAAAACTAGGGTGCGTCTTATACTCCGGTACGTCTTATACTCCGAAAAATACGGTATATGAGTGTGGGATCCTTGAAACTCTTTGAGCTTGTTTTCTTGCAAATATTTTATTACCAAACCAGGTAATACCATCAGTGTATGAGAGTGACTGCACATTTTCATACTTTTCCGTGATAACATATAATTATTGATTTTATATATAAAATGTGCAATCCATAATACAAATTATAGCAGTCTAACTACTCAATTACAATTTCCATCATGCCAAGTCATGATAGCTGAAACTTATGAGAGTTGTAGACTAACACATAGAAGAGTACTACATTCAATTGTTTGATTTTTATTTTCAAATGTTTGAAAACAGGATATTTCTATTATAATTTGAAATGTACACAATTTGTTTCCAGGACATGTAAGATCTTACATATATGAAAATCTATATAGAGTTGTTCTGTTTAATGTTAATCATTTAGGAGTTATATTGCAAAAGTTGTAAGAATAGATACAACTATATATCACATTATCCACATAAAAAAGTTACTGCCAGTTATATATTGCTACCAAGGGACTGCAATAATTTATGTAACATCTGTTTTCATATTTTCCTAATTAACATAAATATTTAATACGTAAATGCTCAGGCCACTTCTCCTGCAACTGACTCCCCCCTCCCCCCTTTTAAAGTCAGTATTCTCAAAAATAGAAAGATGTTTATATTTAATTGGAAACATGAATAAGTAAAATGTAAATCAATATTCTTATGAAATTTTAGGTGAAATCAGCTGAAATACATGAAAAATATGCTATAATAATTAATAGAAAACATGTTGAAAAAACTAAAAGGGCATGAATACTAACAAGCTATAATACTATTCAGGAGAATACTAAATTCATCTGAGGATGAAAAATGAGGAGCATACTAAACCGAGGACTGTGTATATAATCTACGAAAAAGTCAACTATCACCATCATCCAGAAAAATAAGTAACAGAAAATAATCCTTATTTTTTAACTAATTTTATCTTTGGTGTGAAAACAGTGCTGGTATTTTTTGAATCACTACTAATGAAATATGAAATAAAATGTTGTTTGTCCATACTAAGGGAGTGGAAAGGAGCTGCAGTTATAAAGTGGTTCTAGATGAGTTTTGTCATCCATACTGCTTATACAGATCAGGCTCTTATACAGTTTAAAACAGGGGTCCCGGTCCATGGCCTTTGGGAACTAGGTTGGTGCAAGCAATAGGCAAGTGTGTGAAGCTTCATCTGCACATGCGTGGGACCTAGGTTGCGCACATGAAACCATTTCCCCACCCTTGGTGCCACTACCAATCCGTGAAGCCAAAAAGGTTGGGGACTGCTGGAAAATTTTGCAATCATGTTTAATATTTCTAGACACCTTGTTGCAAGTAGGGTTGAAGCTGAACTGGGCAGTGTTATTAATATACCGTAGGTATTCCTCGAGTTAAGACAATTTAATTAGTGACCATTCGAAATTATGACTCCCCCCAGAAAGCATTTATGACCCAGTCCCAAAGTTACATATGTTGCAGTACCACAGCGTTCGTTCTCCCTTACGACCAACCACAGAGATGCTGCAACATGCCCTCTGCCTATTCCCTCCCCCCATCCTGTCCCACCAGATCTCCACAGGCATGGGGTCTGCTTTGCTAGCCTCCCGGATTTCACTTGCTCTCCCCATCTCATTTCCCTTTGCTTACTTACTTTTCTAAGATCCCCAGAACTCCAGAAGAGGCTGACCCATGTGGCAAAAAAGCTTAAGGCTTTTATTCAGATGCTGGTGGAGCTGTCAGAATATGAGATCTAAGGAAAACAGCTTCGCCAATATCTGAATAAAAGTTTTTGACTTTTCTGCCATTAGACCAGTGCCCCTGCAGGCTTGCGAAGCTTGCAGTTCAGACAAAGGAAACAAGCTCCAGGTTGATTGGCTGCCACGCCCCAATCCTTGAAGCTGATCATTCAAACCAGCCAGTCAGCAGTAAGCAAGAGACTGCTCTGGTGCCACCCAGGCTGTGCTCAAATGAAGCCTGCAGGGAAGCTGGCCTGATGGCAGAAAAGCTGATGTCTTTTATTCAGAATTGTGCACTTAACGACCTGAGCATTCAATTAGTGAATGCATCGGGTAAAGCAGGGAGGGATCATGCTCATATAATGTGGTCCAGTCAAATGAATCCTCTAGTTTTGAATGTAATTGGCAGGCTGTATTATATTCGTAACTTGAGGATTGCTGGTATTTTTTTTAGAGTAACATATATGTTTGCATCGTAATGTAAACATAGGTGTTTGTCATCACGTATAAACCAGCTTCGCCCCATCACATCAGTCTAACCCACTTGATCAGGCAAAAGAGGATATTCTGCAGACCCTGTCAATTAAAGAATTTTAATTGGCAGAGTTTAGGAAGAGAACCTTTTCACCTCTGCCGTGCATTATGGAATATCCTTCCACCAGAGCTGAAGCAGGTCTCTTGGCCTTCTGTAAAGGGGCTAAAACCTGGCTCTATGGTCTTGCATGAGGGGAATAAAAGTCCATGCAATTATGGGGCTGGCTGGTCTTGGAGAGCCCTGTCTCTGTCTTATTAACCAATGTTAAATAACCACATAGGAGATGAACAGGCTGAGCCTGAGGGAAGGATCAAGAACATCATCAATCTCCAGTTCCTCTATGCCCACAAGAGATCTAACTCCACCCTTCCTTGAACTCCAATAACTGTTATCTACTGCCAATTCACTTTCACTGTTAGTAGTTCAGATTCTTGTAGAATGTTAGCATGCAATAAACCTATTCATTTGAATTGCCTTGGCTCCTGATTTCCTACATTTGACAGACCATCTTGGAATTCTTTTTTTATTTCTTTGAAATTTTATGTTAGAATCTTTTAATTGTTAATATTTTAATCCTAAATTAATCTTAATATTTTATTAATTTTATATGCTGTTTTATATATGTCAATTACACTGACACCACTCAGAGCCTCTCTTTCAGAGAGATGGGTGGCCTAGAAACATGGTAGATAGATAGATGATAATAGATAGATAGATAGATAGATAGATAGATAGATAGATAGATAGATAGATAGATAGATAGATAGATAGATAGATAGATATCGAGACAGACAGACAGACAGACAGACAGACAGACAGACAGACAGACAGACAGACAGACAGACAGACAGACAGACAGACAGACAGACAATGTTATTTATCAGGTTAAAAGGTCAACAAAAAAATTATTTCTTTTGAAGATCTCCAGTAAAGTATGATATAGTCCTCTCAAAGACAGCAAAGGTCTGTCTCCTTAAATTGCCCAGATACCTCTTTCTAAGCCAGACGTCTTCAAACTTGGCAACTTTAAGACTTGTGGACTTCAACTCCCAGAATTCTCCAGCCAGCTGGCTGGAGAATTCTGTGAGTTGAAGTCCACAAGTCTTAAAGTTGCCAAGTTTGGAGACTCCTGCTCTAAGCCAAATCAAACATTCTGCTGCACTCAGAAATCTCTACTCACTTTGGCTGAAGATTTAGTGTTTTCTTGTATTCTCATGTGTATTTTTTTACATGACTTCATGACCATTGCTTATGAATCGCTTACAATATTTTTTCTTTTTAATACATTTTATATCTATTTTTATTGTAATATGAATTCTTGGAATTTTGTAATGAACACTTTACATTTAGAAATTCTGCAGTACGTTTCACAGGAATGCGGGACAGGAGGCTTATCAGAGTCTTTCCCTGCCAGTTTCCCCATCGACTTTGCTTTGGAAAGCCAAAAGAAAGGTCACAAATGACAATCATGTGGTGCCAGGAAGCTGCAACCAAGTGGTTGCCAAGTGCCTAGATCATGATCATGGGATTTTGCAACAGTAAGAACCACAAAGATCAGTTGTAAATGTAAGTATCCTTCATTCAGCACTGTCACAATATGAATGGTTGCTAAACATGTGGTTGGTAATCAAGTACCATCTGTAGTTGTACACATGAGCCCACATATCAAGCAGTCCCAAGAAAAATTGAAAAAGATAATTCAGGCCTCAAACACCCTCCAAAAGAGCTCTGTCTTGAAATGCTTCCGGAAGGTAGTTAATCTTGGAATTTATCTTATTGAGCTTATCTTATTTTCCTGAAAGGCCATTCCAGAGATCTAGTGCTACTATCATAAGTCATTACCCCAATCATTCTGCCACCCCCTAAGCACACCATAAGAAAATGCTTTTCCCTCACCACCCACGTCTATGAAAGTAGGGAACCACCAGCTACAGCTTCTGACAAACTTGAATAGGTTCAAGGAAGTGAACATGATCCTCCAGGTAAGTTGGTGCCAAGCCATTAAATTGTACTTTACAAGGTGCCAAGTACTTTAAATTAAGAGAAAGCTAATGCAGGGCAGAATCATGGGTAATGTATTGTGGTAGATACTAGATAGCAAATGGGCTACTGCATTTTGGACAAACTGATACTTCTGAATAATCGTTAAAGGCAGCCCTATGCAGAACATATTGCAGTAATCTAACCAAGTGGAGATGAGGGCATGAGCCATTGCAGCATGGTAGATAGGGCTAGTGTGCCAGTTGCAACTGGTATACCAGCTAAACTCTCCCATTCCCCAACCAAGGCTTCTACAGGATCTACAAGAGCAAGGGGTAGTACTTCCATATCAGGAGTCATCAATGAAGTTGCTACAGCAGCTGATGAACAAGCAGCAATTCCATCTTATTAGCATTCAGTTTTAACCTGTTAAGCCCTATTCAAACCTCCCAACAAATTCTTAGTAGTTTATCAGTATAGCTGGGAATCTTCACTAAAATAGAAACACTAAGTGATCTTTCATTTTGAATAAACATTATTTTGACACGTTGTTTTAATCATTTAGCCGTGTCCAACTCTTGGCAACTTTATAGGCAAAGGCTTTCCATGCTATATTTTGACACACAGGCATCGTGAAATACTTGTTTGTATACCCAATTGTTGTATATTATAATCAAGACAGAAAAAATATGTTTTAATACACTGAAATTCATTTTCATTTTAAAATATAAATAGATTCAAACTAAATAGATCTCTCCCTATTCATGATATTTAATATTTAATAATGTTACTTATTTGCCATAAAACCTCAGTAAGAAACTTCTTTGAGTGTGTTCATAGCATTGCTAGGAATGTAATATAACTTTAAAGTTTAACTTCCCAGAGAATGGTGGGAGGAGCTGCTGCCTGTGAGTGGAAGAGACTGAGAGGAGAATGGTAGATTCAAACTGCCCCCATTACATTTTAACTTCCCAGAGGCTGGTGGGAGGAGCTGCTGCCTGTGAGTGGAAGAGACTGAGAGGGAGTACAGAGAATAAAGGTAGTGGCCCGCGTGCCTAACTGCGCGCAAATCATATAACTACAAACCAAAAATAGCAATAATACATTCAGGGTTAGTGCGCTTGAGATTGTGATTTTATCAGGCACAACACAGGTTATGTAGACAGCAAACACAAGGTCAATCAAAATGGACTCAAATGTCTATACACCAGTGCACAGAGTATGAGGAATAAACAGGGCGAATTAGAAATTCAAGTAAATGAGGAAAGATATGATATTGTTGCCATTACAGAAACTTGGTGGGATGAAACCGACAAATGGAATATACAGCTAGAGGGATTTAAATTATTTAAAAGAAATAGACTAAATAAAAGAGGAGGCGGAGTTGCACTATATATAAGAAATAACTACATCTCGACAGAAATAGAGCACAACAATAATGAAAATTATCTTGAATGCATTTGGGTCAATATTAAAGGGGGGGAAACGACATTGCCATAGGTCTATACTGTAGGCCAGTGCTCCCCAACCAGTGTGCCGTGGCACACTGGTGTGCCGTGGGGCCATGCCAAGTGTGCCGCGGCAAAAGCTCACGTTATTCAGGGGTGGCCAAACCGTGGCGCATGCACCAAATGTGGCGCATTGGATGATTGCAAGTGGCACATTGCAATCATCCAATGGCTGACGCCTCTCCCGCCCGCGTGACTTGCCTCGGCTTCAGTTTTAAAAGACAGCAAGACGCGGGCGGGAGAGGCAGGTCTGGTCATTAAGCTTGCTGGCCGCTGCAGCGAGGCTTAATGAGCAGACCTGCTGCCCTGGACACAACAGCGAGGAACACGAGGAGGAGGTACTGGGGCATGTCCCAGGTAGGACACACATCTCGCGCTGGGGGTTGGCAGGACGGGTGGGGCAGGACTGGCGGGCGGGACAGGGCGCGCATCCTACCTGGGACTTTTCCCGGTAGCTCCAGTCGCGTTCCTTGCTAATAGCATCCAGAGCAGAGCAGCCCCTTCCAAAAGATAACGTCTCCCCCGGCCGCTTCCCCCGCCCACCTGGACGCTGCCATTTGCAGTCTTTTGCCCTCTGCGCATGTGCACAGCGTTCTGCACATGCGCAGAGGGCAAAACTCAAATGGTGGCATCCAGGCGGCCCGCCCACCTGGGACACCTGGGCCAATTGGCGCATGGTATCATTAAGGTTGGCCACCACTGACCTACCTAATTATCAAATAAAATAATAAATCAAGTAATTCTGTTATGCCCAGTTTGACATTCCTATACTATTATACTCTTCAAAACAATATTTTGAAGATTATATTTGTTTTTTATCCAATTTTTGTATGTGGTGTGCCGTGGAATTTTGGGAGAGGCTATGGTGTGCCGAGGGTGACAAAAGGTTGGGGAGCACTGCTGTAGGCCACCCAACCAAACGAAGAAGTAGATGAACTTTTTGCTAGTCAGCTAACTAAGGTATGTAGGAAGCACATCACAATAGTAATGTGGGATTTTAATTACCCTGACATCAACTGGGAGACAAACTCTGCACCAAGTGGAAGATCCAACAGGTTCCTAACAAACATAGCAGACAACTTTGTTTCCCAAAAAGTAGAGAAGGGAACAAGGGGATCAGCTATATTGGACTTAATTCTCACTAACAGAGATGAAATGATAGAAGGTGTTGAAGCTACAGGAACCTTGGGGGCAAGTGATCATGCAATATTGGAATTCAACATTATGCAAACACAAGCACTAGAACAAAGTCAAACTAATCTTGGACTTTAAGAGAACTAATTTCAATAAACTTAGGGAGAGCTTGGGAAGGATTTCATGGATGAGAATCCTCAAGGGGAAAACAAGTCAAGAAGCTTGGGAAATTTTGAAAAGTGAGATTATAAAAGCCCAGTCTAGCACAATACCAATGAAGAAGAAAAATAATAGCTCTCAAAAGAAACCAGCATGGCTGAATAAAGAACTCTCTGACAAATTGAAAAACAAAAAGGACAAGTATAAAAAGCGGAAAGAGGAGGAAATCACTAAGGCAGAATATCAGCCCGAGCCTGTAAAGATGAAGTGAGGAAAGCTAAGGCTCACAATGAACAAAGGCTTGTGACAAAAGTAAAAAATAACAAAAGAAGCTTCTTCCAACATATTAAAAACAAGAAAAAAGTCAAGGAAACAATTGGTCAATTGCTGGGACAAAATGGCAAGAAGGTGACAAGCAACAGGGAGAAAGCAGAGCTACTTAACTCGTTTTTTGCATCTGTCTTTACACAAAGGGAAAAAACAGTCCAACCTATCAAAAACAGCACCACAAAAAACATATTAGGAACACAAGTTAAAATAGAGAAGAAAATGTTAAATGAACGCCTGTCTACCCTAGATGAGTTCAAAACACCAGGACTGGATGGATTACACCCCAAGGTTCTGAAGGAACTGGCAGATGAGATCTCAGAACCATTGAACTATATCTTTCAAAGAAGCACCGGGGAACTGCCAGAGGACTGGAAAACAGCTGATATACTGTAGTTCCCATATTCAAAAAAGGAAAAAAAATAGATCCAGGAAACTACAGACCTATCAGCCTGACCTCAATACCAGGGAAGATTCTGGAAAAGATAATCAAGCAACGAATCAGCGAACACCTAGAAGCAAACAAAGTAATAATCAAAAGCCAACATGGGTTTGTCAACAACAGATCATGCCAGACTAATCTTATTGCATTCTTTGATAAAGTGACGAAATTAGTGGACCAGAGGAATGCTGTCGATATAATTTACTTGGACTTCAGTAAGGCATTTGATAAAGTAGACCATAACCTACTACTAGATAAAGTAGAAAAATGTGGGTTAGACAGCAACACCACCAGATGGATTCGAAACTGGCTGACCAGCCGCACTCAACGTGTAGTGCTCAATGGAACTGCATCTACATGGAGGGAAATATGCAGTGGAGTACCCCAAGGCTCTGTTTTAAGCCCAGTACTCTTCAACATCTTCATCAATGACTTGGACGAGGGGATAGATGGGGAACTCATGAAATTTGCAGATGACACCAAACTGGCAGGAATAGCCAACACTCCAGAAGATAGGCTCAAGATACAGAAGGATCTTGACAGACTTGAACATAGGGCGCTATCTAACAAAATGAAATTCAATAGTGAAAAAACTAAGGTTCTACATTTATTTATTTATTTATTTATTTTATTATTTATTTAGACGCTCTTATAGGCCGCCCAATCCCGTGGGACTCAGGGCGGCGTACAGCATGAATAAGAAACGTACAATTTAAAAACAATAATCATAATTTAAGTTAAAAATGTAATTAAGATATAATTAAAGAAAAAGAACATAATAAACGCAACATTCAGGGGGAATCTGATTATCCTATTCACCCCATCTGCCGGAAGAGCCATGTTTTTAAGGCTTTACGGAAGGCCAGCAGGGTGGGGATGGTCCGGATCTCTGGTGGAAGTTGGTTCCAGAGGGACGGGGCTCCCACAGAGAAGGCCCTCCCCCGCGGCCCCGCCAACCGACATTGTTTGGCCGATGGGACCCGGAGGAGGCCCTCTCTGTGGGACCTAACCGGTCTTAGGGAGGTATGTGGTAGGATGCGGTCCCGTAGGTAACCTGGCCCTGAGCCATGTAGGGCTTTAAAGGTCAAAACCAACACCTTGAATTGCAACCGGAGACTAATTGGCAACCAATGTAGCTGGCGGAGGATAGGTGTTACGTGGGTGTATCTCAGTACACCCACTACAGCTCGCGCAGCTGCATTCTGTACCAATTGCAGTCTCCGGATGCTCTTCAAGGGTAGCCCCATGTAGAGCCCGTTACAGTAGTCTAGCCGTGAGGTGACAAGGGCATGGGTGACTGTGAGCAAAGCCTCCCTCTCCAAGTAGGGTCGCAATTGGTGCACGAGACGGATCTGTGCAAAGGTCCCCCTAGCCACAGCTGAAAGATGTTGATCCAATTTTAGCTGTGGGTCTAGGAGGACACCCAAATTGCGAACCTGTTCTGAGGGAGTCAATTTTTCTCCCCCAAGAACCAAGGAGGGACAGTCGACATAGTCCTTGGGAGGCAATATCCAGAGCCACTCAGTCTTGTCTGGGTTGAGCCTGAGTCTGTTCACTCCCATCCAGACCCTCACATCGTCCAGGCAGCGGCACATTACATCAACTGCTTCACTGAACTGACACGGGGTGGAGATGTACAACTGGGTATCATCAGCATACTGCTGATACCTCACCCCATGTCGTCGGATGATCTCATCCAGCGGTTTCATGTAAATGTTAAACAGGATGGGCGAGAGGACCGAGCCCTGTGGCACCCCGCAAACCAGGGGCCTAGGGGCCGACCTCTGTCCTCCTGTCAACACCGACTGCGTCCTGTCAGAGAGGTAGGAGAACCACCGTAAAACAGTGCCTCCCACTCCCATCTCCCCAAGACGACGCAGAAGGATACCATGGTCAATGGTATCGAAAGCCACTGAGAGGTCAAGTAACACCAGGATGGAGGAATAACCCCCATCCCGGGCTCGCCAGAGATCATCCATCAGCGCGACCAAAGCAGTCTCCGTACTGTAGCCGCGCCTGAAACCCGATTGAAAGGGATCCAGATAATCAGTATCCTCCAATAGCCGCAGGAGTTGGAGCGACACCACCTTCTCAACAACTTTACCCAAAAAGGGTAAGTTGGAGACTGGACGGAAGTTTTTTAAATCCGCTGGGTCCAGGGAAGGCTTCTTGAGGAGGGGCCTCACCACCGCAGCTTTTAAAGGCTGCAGGATGGATCCCTCTCTCAAAGAAGAGATCACAACCGCCTGGAGCCAGCCGCGTGACACCTCCCTGCTGGCAGAGACCACCCAGGAGGGGCACGGGTCCAATAAACAGGTGGAGGTGCTCATCGCTCCTATGGCCTTGTCCACATCCTCAGGAGTGACAGGCTCAAACTCGTCCCATATAACAGGACTAAGACTCGCCCCTGTCATCTCGGCTTGCCCTGTCCAAATGGAGTTCAGGTCTGTCCGAATCTGAACGACTTTGTCCGCCAGAAACTGAGAAAATTCCTCAGCTCTGCCCTGCAAGGGATCTTCAACTCCCCCCTTGGCTAGGAGGGAGCGAGTCACCCTAAACAGGGCGGCTGGGCGGGAGTCGGCGGACGCAATAAGAGTGGAAAAATGCGAACATTTTGCCGCCCTTATCGCCACTAAGTAAGACTTAATGCAAGTTCTTAAAAGTGTCCGGTCAGACTCAGCTTTACTGGCTCTCCATCGTCGCTCTAGGCGTCTCTTTAGGCGCTTCATCTCCCGGAGCTCCTGAGTAAACCAAGGAGCCCTCCGGGATCCGCTGCCACGGAGAGGCCGCAAAGGCGCAATCCGATCTAAAGCCCCCGTTGCCGCCCGATTCCAGGCAGCCACTAGAGCCTCAGATGAATCGTGTACCAGGGAGTCAGGTATTTCCCCAAGTTCCCTCTGAAATCCGTCAGATTCCATTAGGCGCCTGGGGCGGAACCACTTAATCGGCCCCGCCTCCTTGAGGTGGAGGAGTGGTGCCATGAAATCCAACCTCAGAAGGAAATGATCTGACCACGACAAGGGTACTGTGACTAAACCCCTCAGCCTCAGATCATCTCTCCACTGCCCCGAGAGAAACACAAGGTCAAGCGTGTGACCTCCCTCATGAGTCGGACCCTGAACTACTTGGGTCAGGTCCATGGTTGTCATGGAAGCCATGAACTCCTGGACTGCCTCCGAGGTTTCACCGGGCGATGGCAAATTTAGGCAAGAAAAACAAAATGCACAGGTACAGTATATGTGGTACCTTGCTCAACAGTAGTAACTGTGAGAGAGATCTTGGAGTCCTAGTGGACAACCATTTAAATATGAGCCAGCAGTGTACAGCAGCTGCCAAAAAAAGGCAACACAGTTCTAGGCTGCATTAACAGAGGGACAATCAAGAACACGTGAAGTGTTAATACCACTTTATAATACCTTGGTAAGGCCACACTTGGAATACTGCATTCAGTTTTGGTCGCCACGATGTAAAAAGGATGTTGAGACTCTAGAAAGAGTGCAGAGAAGGGCAACAAAGATGATTAGGGGACTGGAGGCTAAAACATATGAAGAATGGTTGCAGGAACTGGGTATGTCTAATTTAATGAAAAGAAGGACTAGGGGAGACATGATAGCAGTGTTCCAATATCTCAGGGCTTGCCATAAAGAAGAGGGAGTCAAGCTATTCTCCAAAGCACCTGAGGGTAGAACAAAAAGCAATGGGTGGAAACTAATCAAGAAGAGAAGCAACTTAGAAGTTCTAAGGAGAAATTTCCTGACAGTTAGAACAATTAATCAGTGGAGCAGCTTGCCTCCAGAAGTTGTGAATGCTCCAACACTGGAAGTTTTTAAGAAGAGGTTGGATAACCATTTGTCTGAAGTGGTGTAGGGTTTCCTGCCTAAGCAGGGGTTGGACTAAAAGACATCCAAGGTCCCTTCCAACTCTGTTATTCTATTCTATTCTATTCTATTTACAGTTATATACTGTAATTCTTAATTTATTATAATACAGTTTTAGTCCATAAGTTTACAAATAAGAATTATTTGCATTGTATTAAGTTGTTAAAATTGTAAAATTAATTAAAATAAACTTTAACTATAAAGTTAAAGATTTAAACATTTATTTTGAAAAAAACATCCAACTTGTCAGAAAACATGCATTTTAATGTCCAACATAGTATACCTTTCCATGATAAGGTTACTAATTCATTTCACACTGGGGGTTTAAACTGTGTTCTACAACTTTTATGAATTCATTCTCATGAATTACAATGAAATTCTCAACAAATTCTCTGTTCTGTTTGAGAACAGAGGTGTTTGTATTTATAAATGGACTGATATAATTTGAATTCCTAACTATTACTCTGATTTAAATTCTGTGCTGTATTAGAAGTTTGTGCACCCTAGAACATACCATACCCATGCACAAAGAACTAATTTTTTTAATATTCTCTCCATTGCATTTCTATTTATTTCCATACTACATCAGCTAATTATAATATATATTAATATACACTATATCCCCCAAATTACAATAGCAATAGCTATTGACTTAGACTTATATACCGCTTCATAGTGCTTTTACAGCCCTCTCTAAGCGGTTTACAGTCAGCATACTGCCCCCAACAATCTGGGTTCTCAATATTTCATTATAGCTCTTCAGCAGAGTTTGTACAAGCACACCTCCTTTCTATTGCATACTTTTTATTTTATTTTAAGAAATATGTTTTCCAATATGAAGTATGCTTTTGATTATTTTCCACAAAAACTGGTACAGAAACATGTTTTAGCATGAGAAAACGAAATGAATCCAGAGGTATTGAAAAAAGTGATCAAAGTGTGCTGTGTTAGTCTTCTGTTTCTTTTTCGACAGTAAAGTAATTTTATGATATTTGTGACACAATGAAGGACAAAGTAAGCCAATTGTTTAGATTCTTCTCCTTTATGTTATGGCTTTGATCACTAACAATGCTGCGTGAACAGCCAACAGAAGGCTGACATTTCATAAAATATGCAGTGATAAAAACTAATACTGTAGCATCTGGGAATGATATACAAAATGCAGAAATACACCTAATAACTGTGATCTTAAATAACAAGTTACAAAAAAACCCTAACTTGGATGCCTGCATATACTTGACATCAAGAGTTTTGCATTCTTAAAAGGTTTCAAATCTTCCATCTCAAAAAATATAAATCAATAATTTGCAACCATTTTGCAGATGCCAAAATCTACTCTAAAGCAGACTTCTAAGCAAGGTATTTCTTTACTTTTAAATATTACCTACAGCTAACTATATAGCTCTTCTTATACATTATCTTAACTTTTTCCAGATGTTTTCTATCTCAAAAACTATAAATAGCACTTGTCAGAAAAGCTTTGTAATCGTTTTCTTACAGAATATATAAAATCCTTCCAAGAAACATCTCTAGTAAATCAAAGTGCAAAAGTATCTGTTAATTCAAAAAGGAAACAAGTGTTCTGAGATTCTTTTGCACCTAACAGCTGGAAAATATGACTATGTTTTTCCTAATGCTTAGTGTGAATCTACTCGTTTCATATATTTGCCAAAAACCAATTTGTTTATATTAGAATTCATTTGATAAGGTCAATTTTGCCTATAATATGTAAAGAAAAGAATTGATGACCCAATCTTCCCATGTAAAGGAGCTTTCACAGGAGAACTATTCATGAAGATTTGAGCAATATTTTCAAAATCTTATGCTATTATTAATTTGGTCTGTATTGCTCTTTTTGTTATAAAAGTTTGCTTACATATAGTTTCTTGAGTATTTTTTAAATGAATCCGAAAAGTTTCAATCTGAGTGATTCAAAACATTATAGTGACCCACAATGTTTTTATCTATCTGGATCCTCTGAAGCTACAACATATTTGTCGGGCACACAATTTTTCCCAAACAGAATCTCAGTCAGGCAATGTAGTTCATCACTTGAGTTTCCTTCTCAGTTTCCTGTTGTCAGATGAAGTGAGGAAGGAGCTCAGCCAGAGTTACAAGAAGGTAAGGAGGCAATCTCTGAACATAGATAGAACCTCAACAAAAAAAATTTAAATTTGATAAGAATAGCATTAAATTAACTGCTAAATACCATACCATCTTAAGTAATAATTTCCTATTTTCTCTCTTATAAAATATTTGGGAAGCCTTATGTTGTATGTATACCTCTGCTCTAAAGTAAGTCCGAGAAACTCTAGTTCAAATATAAAGCTTATACAGACTTATGTCAACAACCTTTCTGTGTCTATTTATTCAAAATCAATGAGAGCCGTGCAACATATTTTCAGGTTGTACAAATACTATTGAAATAGAAAATATTTGGACAACCTTACACATAAATGTTTTTAATTCAAAAGCTTTAAATCAATCTCTGTTTAAAAAAACATTAAAAGTCAGTCTAATGACGTTAAACATGAATTTTTATTTTACAATTCAAGATTTATGCTGACAATAAAATCAGAAAGCAACAGGTGATTGCTCCTGCATTTTAAGTGATTCCATTCTCTAAGATTAATCTCATTGTTTGGCTAGAAATATATTACAACTCCCTTGAGGGCCCCAGACCAGTAAATCCTTAACTTGCTTGCTTGCTTATTTATTACCCATTCCAATCCAAGCTGACAATGGATAGGATACAACGAAATCCCAAAGAATACATTATAAAATATTTTTTATTATAGAAATCCACACAAAAAAATTCATTAAAGGTACCATTTAATTAAGATTAAAAATTCTGCTGGAACATAATTGGTTTAACTGTTTTAACAGCATTATCCTGTTAAAAAAAGAGTAGGAGCCTTTACATATTGCTCTTACGTATTGTTCCAACTTTGCAACTTAAAATCTAATTCTTATTTTATTTTCCCCCTCTGTTTCTCAATCTCATTTCTATTGATGTTTTAACTTTAGATTTGTCACAATGTGGATATTGCCAGTTGAGCACCTCTGCATATTTCTAGGTTTACTGTATTTTCTAATCAAGCAGACATGTGATATGTTTTACTACGCATGTGTGCATTCCAGGAGTTTTGTCTCCTCCTACCTTCTTCTCCTGTGAGCCTCGCCTGAGGCAGACGTGAATTCTTAGCTGAGAAAATGTAGCTTAATAATGTTCATATTCTTTTGTTACTTTTGTACTGAAATAAATATTTTGTTAATTAGAATTGAATCTCGGTTTTATTTTCTAAGTAAGAATGACTTCAAAGAAGCAAGATCCTATATCACCTCTTTGATAGAAATAATTTCCTATCCGTCAAGATTATATGTAGGCTGGCACAGTCTGATCTTTATAAATTGTTCTCAGAGTTTTTTGGCTAAAAAGCTGAATAAAAAACTTTTAAACAAATAAACTCAGCAACAAGTACTGCTGAGTCCAGTATGAATACAAATCTGCAGCCTTACTACAGCAAGGAATTGGAAAAGGTTCCCAATTATCAGTGAGAACAGTAATAATTTTGGTGAAATTATCAATTTGAAACTGAGGCCTTTTCTGTAATCCAGAGACTTATCCAAGTATGCTGATTATTTGTGGCAATGAAAACTGAATTGACACATAATTTTCTACCATTTTGAAACACAAGAAAACTATAAGGTATTTTCGCAAATACTGTCATCCAAAATTAATTTCACTTTTTAAGAACTCTTAAAACTGCTTAGTCAGAACTGAACTCATTCTGAGCAACCACTTCATTAATCCAAATATATTTTAAAGCTGCTAACTTTGCCATTAAAACAGTTTTCGTACACAAAATTTGCTTGGAGGAAAGAGAAACGGAATAGTTTCCTTCCTCACTGGAAGAATAATATATCACATTACATTTTGTACTGAAATTCTGAGGGTTTTAAAAAATTATCCGTGTGATAATTCTGATAACAGTATGTCAGACAACATGAACTGTAAAATAAGTTCTTTCTGATCAAGGCAACAAGAGTTCCAACAACAGACTTAGATTGCATGAGGCTTTATACTAGATCAGGGATGTCAAACTCAAGGCCCGCAGACCGGATTCAGCCTGTGGGGTGCTTAGATCTGGCCCGTGGGGCTACCCTGGAAACAGTGAAAGACCAGCCTGTGGTGCCTCTGTCAGCAAAAACAGAGCTCGGGAGGGCCATGGGCAGCTCTCCTGAGCTCCATTTTCACTGGCAGAGGGTTGCAGGAGGCTGTCGCAAGCAAAAACAGAACTCGGGAGCCCATTTTCACTGGCAGAGCACTCAGGCCAACACAGCCCCCCCCTCAACAGCTGACATCGAGCTGGCCATGCCCCCTAGCCACGGCCCTCCCAGCCCTCCTGAGGTCAAACACAATACTGATTCCCTCAATGAAATCGAGTTTGACACCCCTGTACTAGATTGTTCCTCTCAGACTCGACACTTCCTTTATTTGAATGTACAACCAGCTAGCTCAAATATGAACACTTCTCTTCAAAGCCCCTTCTCCTCACTTTCATTTTATTGTGTCTTTGCCCAATATGTCATCTGCCAGAATAGTGAGCAGATATTTTAAAATTAAACTGGGAATCAAATGAAATTAGGTCAAGATCGATAATTTATCCACGTTGTTACACAACTTCCTTCTAGATTATAAGATGCTACAGACGTTTAATTTTAAAAAGCTCGACATATTCTTCCTCCTTCTGTAAGACTGAGATTTTACTCTAAAAATACAGGTAGTCCTTGTTTACCAAGTGCCACATTTAACAACCATTCATTTAGGATGGTGTTGAAAAAAACAGCTTTGTGACCAATCCTCACATTACACAGACACATGCTATCTGGCTTAACAACTGCTTGAGTTGCTTAACAGCAAAATGGGAAGATAACACTGTGAATTTCTACTTATCAACCGTAATGTGTAGCAATGAGTTGCCAGTTTAAATTGTGATCACCAGGTGAGGAGTGCCTATTATACATCTATTATTTAAAAGAAACTTTGTGAACAGTTTTATTATTTCAGTTATGAGTTTGAGCATACACTGAGAGTAGCTAAATTCAGATTATCAGCATAATGCCATCCAATAAGAGAAAGAAAAAATTTGATAGTTTTATGTATTTCAGAATTCTTTTAAAAAATTTAAGAGATTTGAAACACTGTTAAAACTGGATTTGAGGAAAATTTCAATTCTTCTTTTCTTATAATTGAAGCCCAATGCTATAATAAACATACTCATGTAATATCTATGGATTTATGCATTGAAGTCTAACTTAAACTTTCTAATCGTGAGTTTTGCACAGTCTCCAACTGAGTTTGTTAAATTCAAGTTTTAAATCAATGGAACAAATTAAACAAAATGTAAGTTACACACATTTCCATAAAAAAACAATACAAGAAAAATTGATTTAACCTGCTGACTGAAAGTCCATTCTATTGTAGGTTTTTTTCCCATTCACTTTACTATCAGGAAGATATTTTCCAAATAGACTGGGTGGAAGAAAAAACCCAACACTTTCCACATATAGTAAATCAAAATAATCTTATTTGCCTCCCCGCTTTGTACCTTAGATATTTTTTTTGAAGTTACCTTTTAAAAGATTTAGAGAAACTAATAATTCTTTTTAAAATAGTAGTGAATAAAATGGATTAAAATTAGTAATATCAACAATTTAGGGTATATTTTTACAATTTTTAGTTAGGATAAAGTATAGCTTTAAAATTAAATAATTACCTCATGGAAAACAAACTCCTTCAAATAACAAGTATGCATAGTACACTTAAGCAAAAATATACCAGTCTCGTGTATGACTTTGATACAAACATTTTAAGCACTGCCTCTAAATTTAATAAAATTACTTAAAAATGGAAAAGCTAAAATATTTGCCTTCATACATTTTTTTAATTTTAAAGTTATTCTCAAATTTATGCCAATCTATTAAGATCACTGCATCTTCTAAACCAATTCTGAGAATTTAAAGTCTTAAATAAATACATGTAGGGAAAAATATTTTTGACGAATCCAAGATAGTGTTGGAGACCATTAAAATCACTTGCGTATGTGAAGAAGTAAAATGCTAAACAAGTCAACTGGCAATTCTGAAACCCCTGCATGAATCCAAACAACTTTCTGCCCCAAGTCTGGTCAGTTAAGAAATTGAGGTTAACCTTTAATTTTTAATGTCACCTGCAGCCAGTGATTGCTTTTTCTAATGCAAGTGACAGATAAACAGAAAAACAATCCCAAGATGATTCACAAAGCACCGTACACCATAAGTGCATTTTTATTTTTATACCAACTCAATTTCTCAAATGGATAACCAATGTTCCTACTAATTTACATTAGGAACTGAGTGAAGCATGAAAATTGTTCTGATGCACAGACACACTTTAATCTAATGTATAGGGTGAAGAATTTTACCAAAACTCTAAGCAATACAAAATAAATTTAAGACTGAAGAACCTCATCATAGCATATGTTTCAGGCTAGTTATATCTAACCCAAATTGGGGGGGAATCTCCAAAAATAAAGTATATTTACTTGAAAGTAAAATGACTTTGAATGTAATATAATCCCCTCTCTCTCTCTCAAAAGAAAATGGAAAAACGTATTACCTTACCTTATCTTATTATAGCATAGCATGGCATGGCATAGCATACTGGAGGGCCGTGATGGCGAACCAGTGGCACGCAGAGCCCTCTCTGAGGGCATGCACACAGTCAACAGCTGCTCTTCTGGTTTTTGGCGCATTCATGCGCGCCAGCCAGCTGGTCTTTGAGTTTCTGGGGCGCTGGCGCGCACGTTCCGGTTTGGACACTCAGTGCCGAAAAGGTTCGCCATCACTGCTGTAGGGTATATACCACCATTTCTTAATACCAAATTTTAAAGATGAATTAAAGATTATAATTACGCCATTTTAAATATAAATTATTCATTAAAAAAAGGTAGGACATCTTTACTCATAATTAAGCTGCAATTCCAGAGCTGCCTCGAACCTCAAAGTCCTCTTTTGTATAATATTTAGACCTCTTTCTGATCTTTACATGGAATAAATCAGCAGCCTAGAGGTTTAGTATGTTGCTCTTAAAAGTCAGAATCAACTTGCACTTCCCAAAAATTCAAGAGTTGCCCATTTGTAATAAAGTCCACACATATTTAGAAGACTGTCTATCCAAAGCATTCTACAGCTCTGCCACCAATATTTATGTAAGTCTCCTGGTGCAGAAAATATTGTTCATTCTTGCCTCTCAGAAATGCTGTTGTTTTTTGAATGGAAACCAGTGATAAAGAACACATCTCAAAGTTGGTTACACTGAGCAAGTTATTAAAAAAGATTCAACTATTAGCCTTTATTATGTGGGAAGATTGTTTAATTTTTCAAGGCAAGCTATTCTGACTTCTACAGTCTCTGATGCAGATATAAAGTGGTCTACAATTTTTCTTCATTATTGTTATTCACAAAACAAAATAAAAAGGTCAGCAACAGCTTTCCTTATAAGTGCACATTTCTTTCTTTTTTGTTAATGTTTGCAAGCACAATCACTATAACATAGGAATAATCCTTTAAATAGAATCTTTTTGAATTCTATATATTCCAAATATTTCACAATCAACTACTGAACCTATTTTAAGAATTAGAAGTCTCCAAGAAATTCAAAGTCTATCCTGTAATTGATGATGAAGAAAGGTCTGTATTGATGTATTAGATGATACACTACTCTGAGCAGAGTCAATACTAGATTCCAAGAGTCAATACATTCAGAAGACATTTATCAAGAAGTTTTAAATACATCTATAAATGTTGAAGGAAAGAAGGAAATAATTACTAGGAATTCATGAATAATAGCTAAGAGCAAAAATGTTGTTCTGTACTCAGATGATCAACTGTCAGTTATTGGTACATGAAAGCTATGACCATCCCCAACAATTAATTATAAAATATGTTTAATGCTGTAATATCGAAGGCTCTAAAACAGCTTAATTATATAGAAATAGTGTGGCTTTTAAATATAATTTTACAAGAAAAGGGGTGTTGGTCTTACCTGATACGTCCTTTCTCATGGCGATCTGAGGGACAGTCCAGGATGGATAGCTCTAGTCCTCTAGCTCTATGACTGAGTTGAATTTCTGAGGACCGCTTCCCTGTCAACGGTCCCCAGTTCTTCAACTCAGTCCGAGCTCTAAGGACGCTCTGGAGATCGCTCCTGAGTTAATAGAGATTGGGCTAGGTTGTTGAGGAGAAACTCCCTGTTAGCTGTTTCAAACGACTTGAGAAAGAAAAATGATTTGAGAAAGAAAAACATTAATTTTCTAGCTGAACTGTCAGCATCAGCTGTTCGGCGGTGCTCTCCATGGCGGCGGATCAAGCAAGGCAGTGGACTCATCCTGGACTCCCCCGAGGATGCCATTGAGAAAATGGGTAAACAATTCACACATATTAAAACATTAGTGGGTTATTCATATTATTAAGACTTTTTAAACTGATTGCTGAACAATCAGACTTTCTGGTCATTAAAAACAAATGCAGTCATGTGATGTCTTGCTTAACAACCTCATATTAACAACATATTTTCCAATATTAATTTTGGTCAGAAGTCAAGTACCAACAAATACTGTGTTTTTTTAGATTTCATGCATACACATACTACTTTTAGTGATCTAAACAAAACAATGGATCAGAATAAATTCTGTTCTAGAATAAAGCCAAGTTTGAAAGGTATAAAATCCAAATTATAATTTTGGTCAATATGTGAAATTGTAAATAAAATATTCATAATCCTAGTTTTCATAGTTCTTTGGCATTTTACTAAAGAACAGGTTATAGTACATCAAGAAGTATTACCATTTCCTTACTATTGTTATTGACAACTATATCAATTTATCGTAAGTAGAGAATGTTTTACAGTTCTAGTATCACATATCATGTTGTTTATTTTAATACTTTCATGATGGCACATTTCCATTAAATTTTCATATTTTTTTTCCTATAGCAATACACATAATTCAGTTTTTGAGCAAACTATTATTTATGTGACAGAATGGAGATCCAAAACATGAAATATACCCTTAAATTATTCACTTATTCCTTTTTGAAAGAAAAAATGTCAATCTACAAGTAAGAGATTTCAAGAATATTTCTAAAGGATTCAAAAAAATTGCCTTATTTATCAAAACTTTATTCCTTATGTCAATTTATTTCATTAAACATTGCAGTTGTGCATTAAGGTCAAATAGTATCAACTAATTATTGTTGTGAGCAAAGTCCTATTTAAAATAAACAACACAGATACTAAATTATTTCAATAGGCTGCCTGAGCATTGCTTATCCAAAGTGTCTTTCAATCATAGAAGTATATTTTAAGGTTTCAGGAATAAAAAAATTACCACACAGCATTTAACTGAGCTTCGTTAATGCCTCATATAACCATAGTCCTGTCAGCTTATTCAAATGTATTTCTTTTAACAAATATTAATCACCTATAATAAGAAAGTCCTTTTAATACATTTCATTTTCTGACAAATTATTGTACAAATTTTAATTAGATAAAGGAAGGTGTAAGCATGTGAGGAATGCACATTTTTCCCCGATGTATAAATTGGACATGGTTTGACTTTTGTAAATACTGTGAAAAAAATTGAGGATTTTAATATAAACATTTCAGGATTAAATAAAAATATGAATGTTCTTACTCTTCGCAAGTGGCACTATGTTGCAGGTGACAGACAGGGAAAAATCTTCAAATGTTCATTCAAGACTGGAAGTTTATTATGCTTAAATGACCTTGAGCTTTTCAACCAAGGCAAGCTTCATATGGTACTAAAACCAAGCTACATATGCACTAAAGATTTTTTTTTAAATAAAACACAACCCATAAGCCACTTTAAGCTGCTTAGAAGGTAGGATATAAATAAATGTACTTGATAAATCAATTAAAATTTCATTTTTTTCTTTTTAATAAAACAATTGCCATAATTTAACCTTGCTGTTAAATTAAATTATGCCAATTTCAACTCCTCATATATAATCATCTCACCCCACTGCGACTGGCCCTCTCCACCCACTCTGGCAAAGGCCGCCTATGGCAGATCCTATTAGTCAAAGAATTCTGGCCAGTGAAGTTCAGGTGACGGGCTTTCTCTGTTGTGGCTCTGCTCCTTTGGAACATCTTATCCCCTGGTTTCACTCCCACCCTTCTGACCTTCTGTAAGGCCTAAAGACCTGGCTCTAACTTGGGGACCCAACACTGGAGATGGATGATGAATTAAGAGGCAATCCCACTTTCCTCCTGTACATCATGGTCTCTCCCTATTCATTTTGGACAATAATTCTATTTTTGATTGTAATTTCCATTTTTTATTGTTTTAGAAATATTTATCTTTTATGTTTTTACTGCTTTTAATGCTGTAAGTTGACCAGATGTGGCAAATAAATAATAAAATATATAAATAAATAATATACTTTTAAAGTCATTTTCCCTTGTAAAAGATTTAAAGATATTTACTATATAAACCATGTGTAGGGGGGGAGTCTTCCAGTGGACCAAAGATAATCTAAAAAATTCTTCAACCCTGCTATCTTTCCTGGTTAAGTTTAAATCTGCCAGTTTAAAAATTTATAACATTTGGTTGGATAAAAGGCTAAAGGACCATGTGACAGAAGTGCTAAAAGAGGCCTGAGTCACTCTTTTGAAATAGAATCCTCCCCCTCAATTTAGGATCAAACATAAGCAAGCAGGAAAATGGTAAAAATACTTAGCACTTCTTCCACTGACCCAAAAATAAACTAGGCATAAAGCATTTCAAAGTATAGGTGTGCATTCATTTCTACCATCTTAGTTTGGAATAACTTAAATGAGAATGATGTGCAAATAATCTATTTCTTTATACCGGTTCATACAATGTATACTCTACATATCAGGGGTGGGTTCCTCCCGGTTTGGACCGGATCGTCCGAACCGGTAGCAACCCGCTGGTGATGTCACTGAACTGGATTGGCTAGTGCCGATCCGTGGGCACCGCCATTTTTGGGGGGGAGTTTTTTGCGAATTTTTTTTACTATTTTGAAGGTTTTTCCTGTTCTGCTGCTTGTAAAAGGGCCCTCCCGCCCGCCCCCGGGTTTAAACTGACCTTTATTCCTTTGCCCGAAGCACAGCTGATCAGTTCCTCATTTGTGCTTCGTGCTGATTCCAGCTACTGAGCATGCGTGGAAGCCAAATTGCACGAGGGAACGCACGTGTGCACATGAACGGAGTGGGCATTCACGTGCAAAATGTCACAATGCGAACCAGTGGCGAAGGTAAGTGGAACCCACCCCTGCTATATATCCACCTAAAAACTAAAGGAAATTGATAGATAAAACCTGGCAATTATACCATGCTTCTTAACTAAAAGGATTATTCAAACTGAATCAGAATCTATGTTACTTCTAAAATATTTTCATATACATCAATATAAACTTATTCATATTTTATCACTAAAATAATGGGTAGTAATAAAGGCGTTTATAACAAACAATGTATATGATATGGAACTTTCACTTGATCTCATAATTAAAAGTAGCATGTAGAAGAAAACAGAAGATCGGTGATTCATAAAAAAGGCTTACCAACAATTAGCTAATATTTCCATATAGAAAATTTATTTATTATTTTAAAGGCATACATGGTAACATACATTTGTGAGATAATATAAAAGCAACCAAAAAGACTTTTTGGTTTATGTCAGTAAAAAAAAAGTGAAGCCATTGCTAGATGAGAATAGTAAGGCAATTGATAAGGAAAGAATTCCTTAATTCCTATTTTGCCTCAATCTTTTCACAATGTTTTAAATAGACCAAGTAAAACAACTGACAAAAAAATGTATGATATTCAAGAGTCCCTAAAGAGATTGATAAAGAAAACATGACTACTAAGATGTGAAGCTAAAAGGAACTATAGATGTTATCTTGAGAGCCCTTTATATTGTCTTTGAAAAATCATGGAAGGCAGGGATAGCACCAGAAAACAGAGAAGAGCATGTTTTGCTTCTATCTTCAAAAAGGGTGAAAAAGGTCTACATAATTATGAACATGAATAGCTTGATATCATTACCGGTACTGGGAAAAATTCTGGAATAAAATACAAATAATCAGCTTATAAGCATTTAGAAAATTATGAAAGAACTCATCGTAGGTTTATCAGAATAAATTATGGCAAACCAAACTGATCTCCTTTTTGATAACGTGGCCAGTTAGCAAACCACAGGATGTGGTAGATATAATGCAAAGCATTCAACCAGATATCCCAGAAGATTCTAACAGGAAATATGGCAAAATTTTGCATGAGTTGCTCAGTTTACTTTCACTGACAAATTCATTTCCCCAGGGAAAAAAGAACTGCCAAAGATATATGTCCGTTCTATTTCATTACTAGACTCACTTAGCCCAAAAAGAATTTCACAAGAAGTCAACCAAGAGTACTTATATAAATATAAGAAATAATAGATCTAAAATTTCTATTTACTATCTGAAGGACCATTTCTATCACCTTTTTAAGATTCCTTAATACCTCCATTATCATGCAAGCATAGCTTAATGTCTATCTCAGGGGTGAAATGCAGCCGGCTCTATCCGGCTCATGCGTGCTGGTAGCGCCGGCGGCGGGAGCTGCGCCCCCCCAAACCGGGATGTCGTCATGTCCCGGTTTTGACCCTCTGCGCATGTGCAGAAGGCTTTGCGCATACACAGATGATGGAGTGCGTGCAAGTGAAGCGCACATTAGCGAGCCAGTAGGAAAGGTAAGTGCATTTTACCCCTGATCCATCTTTAATATTGAAAAAAAAAGTATTATTCGTTAGATGTAATTTTCCTTCAGTGCCATCACTAAGTGCAGCAAGTGCAAAAACATGATTTGAGTCACAGGTTGCTAAAAGGAAAGATGGGAGTTTAGGTAAACAGTTCAAGGGTGCCACAGAAAGGTGGAGGAGACAGGGGAAGAACTTGGAGGACAAACATAGGCTACATATGAGTCGGGAGGCTAATGCAAGTGCATGCAAGTTGGTGGAAAGCCTAGGTCTAGGAGGACCAGTGAAGGCTGCACATGGGTGAGATGATTCTACTATGTTTGGGAGAAAAACTGGGAATCATTTCTGATAGTTTTCCCATTGACTTCTTATGAATAGCTGGCAGGGAAGGTCACAAATTGCAATCACATGATCATGCTTCTCTGCAATGTCATGATCATGAACTGGGCACATGAATGCCCAAATCATAATCATGTGATCGTGGGGATGCTGCATTAGTTGGAATTTGAAGATCGATCATACGCTCATTTTTTTTGGCACCAATGTACTTTTGAATAGTCACTGAACAAATGGCGTAAGGCAAGGAAAATATATTGACATAAAGTTTATACAGAAAAATCAAGTTTCCAATTACATTCCTGGCTAAAAATACTCCACTAAAAAGCTATAAAAGTAATATTTAATATTTTTATGAGTTCATTCTAAATGTTAATCCAGGGAACTGCAGTGGTCCATCATTCCAGTCCTAAAAAATCAATTTCTACAGGACAAGAGAAAAAAATCTATTCAACATCTAAAATTGTATAGGTTACATTTCCAAGGGTGTTTCTATTTGTAGAATAGCACTATATCCAAATATACTAATTTTAGTGTAATTGTTGATAATTTTACTAAAGGCTATTCTAAAATGTGTAAGATCTCATTACATATGCCAAACGTTTATCAACAGTAGTAAATTTAATATGCTCCATTCTTTTACAAAAATATGTTTCAAAAAGTTTTTCAACCAAATACCAAGTTAACATAGCCAATAGGAGGCTGTAGGAATAAGAGATTATGAGCTCCCCAACCCTTTTTTTATACATATGATTCAAATCTCTTCCTTAATTCCTTTTTTCTATTATAAGCAGAAACCGTTTCGTAAAGAAACTATGTGTGTGTTTGTGTGCATGTGTATATGTATATGTGTATATGTGTGTGTGTGCGCGCACACACACACACATATACATCCATCCAAATTCGTAGAAGTAAATAAGATTGATCAGAGGCATTTTTTCAGGCTAGTCAAGTATTAGATTTGCAGCTTTAAAAGAATCTCTACCATACTTAAATCATCTGGTAGCAAGAAGGTGGGTGCTAAGATAAGGATCAGGCTGGAGGCAAATAAAGCTGTTATAATTATAGCTGGGAACACAATTTGTTAAAGGAAGTGTACTGTATAATTACAATTGAAATTTCAGCAACATGCCCACAGGCAATCCTACAGCTGTCAGGAACTGACAATGCTCATGAGTTCTTCTCAAATAGCAGATATTGTAGTAGTTTGAGACATCTTTTCTAAAGCTAACTTGACTTTGAGGACTACAGAATGTCTCCATTCTGTATGCCTTCGTTCTTTTCCTACAGAATGCTTTCTCTAGTAAACAGAATAGAGTTTACAGTATGTAAGCTTTATTTCAGAGAATATAGACATGCAAATATTTGCCTGAATACATATTTCTGGGAAATATAAAAAAGTATTTTTAATAAATTCTAACAAAAGTAAAATATCCCAGAAAGGCAGTTAAATAAGCAAACTAAATTAAACCGATATGAAAAGAAAAAGGTTTAAATTCTGCCATCCGCCTTACTGATTCTGTCTAACTCCCTTACTGATTCTGAATTAATGTGTGTCACCAGGAAGTATTCTCACTGTTGCCTCCTGATCAGTGCAGTGATCTGATGAATCTGATCAGGTGGTTTGGGACACCAAGATCATGCAAAGCTGCCCATAGCTTATTGGTGTTCTATACAGTCGAAGATTTTTCTGTAATTGATCAAGCACATATAAAGATCTTTTTGATATTCACATATCTTTTCCATAATCCATCTAATATTGGCAACGTGATCTCGAGTGCTGCATCCCTTTCTAAAGCCAATTTGTACATCAGGTAACTCTTTGATTATTTATAACAGAATTTTGCTTGCATTGCAAATCAATGCAATAGTGGAATAGTCCCTGGCATCGTCTTTCTTTACTAATGGGATAAAAAGATATCATTTCCAGTCCTGAGGCCAATGACATGTAGTCCATATCTCTTGATACAGGGCAGTCATTATGTTAACTAGCACTGGTCTTAGTAATTCCACAGGGACTTTGAAGTTCAGCAATTTCCCATTCTACTTTTTCCTTCAAGATGTTTGATTCTTTATGAATTGGCTGTCATCATTGTCATTTTGATGGTAAGTCAAACTGCTATAGAGTCCTTCCATATACTCTTTCCATCTGTTCTTGATCTTCTGCTGGTCACTTAGTGCATTCCCATTGCAGTCTTTAACATTTCTGGGCCATGCTGAAAACTGGATTGCATCATTTTCACTACGGCAAACATGACCTTCTTTAAATAACATATTTTGGATGCATACTTACAGTGTACACTTTGCTGTCATCGTAAGTAGTAATGGCAACTAACTTAATTTTAAAAGAGGACTGGAAGCAGAGGTGGGCTGCTACCGGTTTGCACCTGTTCTCCAGAACGGATATTAATTTTCTGAGCAGTTTGGAGAACTGGTTGTTGGAAGAAATCTTTTCCCACTTTACAGGGCTAATCCTGCAAGGGAGACAGGAAGGAAACATTCTGGTATGCCTGTATTTCTAGCCTAATCCTTATCTTAATTGCCCTGCTGCTTTAAGTGTTTTCAGAAACTGCCTCTGGGTTAAGCTTGTTACATTGTAAGCCTTACACCCAGACTTTCTGTCTGTAGACTGAGTCCCCCCCCCCAGTTTTTTGTGGTACTTTTATTCCTGGGGCATGACTTTCTTAAAGATTGTTAAAGGGTTATTTTAAGCTTTTTTGGAGTATACTTCCAACACGGTTTTGGAACCCTATTTACAGAAGGGTTGGCATAGCCATAGAAGAAATGGCTGAGAGGCAGGCTGCAAGCTTGGCATTCTGTCTTATTTTTTTACTGCCTTTCTGGGGGCATGTGATCTTTCCTTAAATCTGGATGATTACCTAAGGATATCTTGTGAGGTGAGTGAGACCAGCTGGTATCTTGAAGTGGTGCAAATGGATCTAATGATTGCGTCTCCTGGGTGGGAAACTGTGCCTTGTCAGTTCACTGAGCACAGGAGTCTATTGTCTATGGCAGTGTTTCCCAACCTTGGCAACTTGAAGATATCTGGACTTCAACTCCCAGAATTCCCCAGCCAGCGAATGCTGGCTGGGGAATTCTGGGAGTTGAAGTCCAGATATCTTCAAGTTGCCAAGGTTGGGAAACACTGGTCTATGGGGATTCTTCAATCATCCAGGTCATGGTTGTCCCAAAGGTGCTTTTTTCAAGAGGCAACTGGACTTTCTTGGTTTCCAAAAAGTCTAGCTGCCTCTTGAAAAAGCACCTTTGGGACAGGAGTCTCTTGCATTGCTTCGGAATAGGCAAGGCACATGATTGTTAACTGATAATAAGTGGATCCTCCTTCCAATTTGTTTTAGTTTTCTCTCATGATAATATGGCATAGTAACATGGCACCAATTGTAGAAAGTTAGCAACCCTCTCCTAGAAGAATGAAATGTTTTGAGAAATATTAAAAAGGAAGAATATATTTCCCTGAATGAGAAATGGAGAAACATGTTTTCTTAGAGGGAGAAAGCAGCCCCCACCTTCCTTTTAGTCCACAGAAGATGTCAGCACTTAAGAGATAAAGAGATAATGTAGATAAAGAGATATTCATAGGCAAAAAATTCCCTGCAGCAAGGTCTGAACAAAGGCAGAATGGGATTAGCCTTCACTCAAGATGTTAATTTGTCTCTTTAGCTGGGCATTTTGTAGCCCAAATATGTCCACCCACTTTCTGGAAAGCTTAAATGACCTATCTGCTAAAGGGTTTCACTTTATGAGCAAGAGTAACTTGGCTGCTGATAGTTATCCTTGTATTTTAACTATTTTAATTCCTCAATGTGCTCTGGCAACATGCCTGATTTGTAACTCCGGGTTGCAGGTATTGCTGAGGAAAAGGAAGGTATACAGACAGAATGGTTTAGGTTTCCATGACGGCTGTGACTCATTGATCTTCAGTGTGTATTCCCCAATTTCTAATCTAATGACTGGCATTTAGGGCAGCTTTTTGCAAGCAAAGAAGCTTTTTGTATTTTTGTACAGGTAATCCTTGACTTACAAAAGTTCATTTAGTGACCATTCAAAGTTACAATGGCACTAAAAAAAGTGACTTATGACCATTTTTCACACTTACGACCATTGCAGCATCCCCGCAGTCATGAGAGGGCGGGCGAGGCAAAGCGCCCTTCGACGTAAGTGACATCGAGTTGGCCACGCCGACCCAGCCAGTCATTAGGGCAGACAACCGGTTGTTAAAAAATTTGTATAATGCCTAGAAGTATACCATTCATAGATGACCTAAGACTGATATATTGTTTCAAGTATAGAAGAGCAGCTTCTTTATTAAAAACTACTGAAATGCAAACCTTCAACAAAAGCAAAAAGAAAATTAGATACATGTATGAAGCAAAGGCTCCAATGATTTCTACTCTTGATGGCCGATTAGGGGACTGGAGGCTAAAACATATGAAGCACAATTGCAGGAATTGGATATGTCTAGTTTAATTAAAAGAGAGAATAAGGGTGACATGATAGCACTGTTCCATTACCTAAGGGGTTGCCATAAAAAAGGGGGTCAACCTATTCTCCAAAGTACCTGACGTTAGGACAAGAAATAACTAATCAAAAAGAGAAGCAACTTAGAATTCTGGCTTGCCTCCAGAAGTTGTGGGTGCTTTAACACTAGAGATTTTTAAGGAGAGATTGGACAACCATTTATCTGAAATTTATTATTTATTTATTAGTTGCATTTGTATGCCGTCCACTCCACAGAGACTCTGGGCGACTAAAATGGTATAGGTTTTCCTGCTTGAGCAAGGGGTTGGACTAGAAGACTTCCAAAGTCCCTTTCCACTCTGTTATTCTATTATTTATATTTATGAGTTCCAACAGTCTTCTAGTTATCCACTGGAATTTACAAATATTGCATAGACTCATCTGGCAATCTCTTATGTTGTTTATTTTGTTAATGTGATACATTAATATAAGCAAAGTGCTAGGTAAGATTTATTCTAGGTTAAGTGTTAAAGCAGACTTCTTCAAACTAGTAGCCTTGATAATCCCGATTGGCTCACCATACTTTGAAGAAATTAGTTTTAAAGGACCTGGTAATGTCTAGATTTGCATCAGCAATGTACAGAAATAGGGGGGTCTCTTTTTTTATCTCCAGAAATATATGATACGATAGGAAGATCTAAAATTGTAGCTGTTAGAAAAGAAAACAGGATTGAAATTTATATTTTTTGTTTTGCATTTTAGAATCTAACTTTGCCTTATAAATTATTTCTTTTACTAAATTTTTTTTAAAAAGTGATTACTTACAAAAACCATAAAATTCTGAGAAATTGATATTTTGTATGATCACAACAATTTTCTCCAACATGTTGAGAACTCTGAATATACTTTTCTTATAAAGCTGCACATTTTTCAGTATAAAATGATCATTATGTTTTAATGTTATTTCATAGAAATAAACATGATTTTAAAATCTAGGTTATTTGTCGTCCCCCCAAATTATTCCATTTGAAAATACAATTAGTTCATTACAAAATAAAATACCACAACACACTATATATACTAATATGTTATGCAGTAACAGTTCAAAAGATTTTATTAGCACATGAAATCTACTACACTATTATCATAATAAATCAGAAAAATCAGTGAATTTCTACAATTGTCTGATCTGAAGAACTTGTATGCCATTTTTAAACAAAAGCTAATCATACCACATCCAAAATCTATTTACCGTATTTTTCAGAGTATAAGACGCACCTTAGTTTTGGGGGAGGAAAAGGGGGGGGAAATCTACCTACCAGGTATTCATCTGGCTAGCGTCCTTAGTCTGTTCAGCTTCAGTACATTATTTTATCCTCTGGTTAGGGCTGAAAAGGCCTTTTTCAGAGGGAGTAGGAATGAAAGCAAGTCTGCAAAGACTTAGGGCAGGAAAAACTGCTTCGGAAGGAGTAGGAATAAAAATAAATGCAGCAAGCCAGGAAGATCATTAGCACCGTTAGGGCTGAAAAGCACCGCTTTTTCAGAGGGAGTAGGAATGAAAACAAGCCTGCTAAGACTTAGGGCTGGAAAAAACCTTCTTCGGAGGGAATAGGAAGCCGGGAAGATCGTTAGCACCTCATTAGGGCTGGAAAAAAAGCTTCAAAAAAGCTACATTCAAAGTATAAGACGCACCCAAATTTTCAGCCTCTTTTAGGGAGGAAAAAGGTGCGTCTTATACTCTGAAAAATACGGTACTCTCCTTTAAAAGAAACTCATATTGAGCCTCCAAAAATTCTATTATTCCAAAAAGTACTATGCCACATAAATACATCCTGAGGCATTTTAAAAGTTTATTACAGAAATAGCTATGATTTGTATTATAACTCTTTTTGTATCATAAATACTATTCCAGCTCTGTAGCTGACATGAAACTAAGCCTCATAGGAATCATATCACACATCTGGCCTTGTGAACTTGTGACACATTAATGTTATAATATCAAAGAATTTGAATGATAGCAATGGCTACTAAGAATTTCAAAACACACAACTTTGATGACTGGAACTGAAAAAGTAAAAAGCAGAGGGCCTGAGATCCGACAGCTGTTACTGTAACAATGTATAAGAAAAAAGACACACTTCCTACACATATGCATTGCATTCATACCAGGGGTGGGTTCCATTTTTTTAAACTGCCACTCTATGGGCGTGGCTTGCTTTTGTGGGCGTGGCTTAATTTTGTGAGTTGTTTGACGGTCATGTGACTGGGTGGGAGTGGCTTGATGGTCATGTGACTGGGTGGGAGTGGCTTGGCAGTCATGTGACTGGGTGGGAGTGGCTTGGCAGTCATGTGACTGGGTGGGTGGTTTGACGGTCATGTGACCGGGTGGGAGTGGCTTGGCAGTCATGTGACCGGGTGGGAGTGGCTTGGCAGTCATGTGACTGGGTGGGAGTGGCTTGATGGCCATGTGACCAGTTGGGAGTGGCTTCATGGTCATGTGACTGGACAGGTGTGGCTTCATGGTCATGTGACTCAGCAGGCGAGATTTGGTGGTCATGTGACCGGGTGGGAGTGGCTTGGCAGTCATGTGACTGGGTGGGCGTGGCTTGACAGTCTTGTGACCAGGTAGGAGTGGCTTGGCAGTCATGTGACTGGGTGGGAGTGGCTTCATGGTCATGTGACTGGGCAGACGTGGCTTCATGGTCATGTGACTCGGCAAGTGAGACTTGGTGGTCATGTGACTGGGTGGGCATGGCCAACTCAATGTCACTCACATCAAGGGATGCCTCGCCTGGCCCCTCCCCTCCCAGCCATTCCTTGTCACACCCAGCCTCAACGAATCTACAGTTCTGTAAAAATGTTGTTCACCTTTTTTCAACTTTATTATCTCCATGCTATAGATGTACTTTCATGGACCACTGAAAGGAGGAAATGGCTCACATGCTTTGCCCAAGAGTGTGATAGGCAACAGGCTTTTAAGGGGCTGCCAGAAAGAAGGGGGGGGGAATGTATTTTCCAAAGCATCAGAAGGCAAAACAAGAAGCAATTGATGGAAACTGAACAAAGAGCTAAAACTAAGGAGAAACTTCCTGACAGTGAGAACCAATATAGGTGCAGAAATATTTCAGTCATAATTTCAGATATAAAATAGCGATTCGTGTAATACAACCTGCATACTGTTCAAAACAGTAATTAGTATTATGGCTGATGTGGCTGATTATGGAATATCATATTAAGCTGGACTTATGCAACTTGATGTACAAAATAAACACACACATATTTATGCTCTGGACTATAGACATTTAATGCATGTAAATCCCTGAAAAATATGTGGTAGCCCTGGGCAAAAGAAAGGCAGTAAAATCAATCTACGTGTAAAATAGTATAAAATATTAACACATGATAAATAATGGAACAATTAAAAATAATAGCACAGAGTTTTTCTCTCTTTCTCTCTCCCTTCCTTTTTTTCTTTCTTTCTCATCTATCTCTTCCTCTTTCTTTCTTTTTGCTTCTTTCCTTTCTTCCTTCCTTTCCTTCCTTCCTTCTTTCTTTCTTGTCTCTATCTCATTTTCTTTCTTTCTTTCTTTCTTTCTTTCTCTCTCTCTTTCTCATACACACACACACACACACACACATCCTCTTCTTTTCTTCCTTTGTCTCTCTCTCTCAGACACACACTTCCTCTTTCTTCCTCTCTTTCTCTTCCTCCCTTTTCTCTTGGGGAAGAAATGGGGAATTCATCAAATTTGCAGATGACACCAAACTGGCAGGAATAGCCAACACTCCAGAATATAGGCTCAAGATACAGAAGGATCTTGACAGACTTGAACATTGGGCGCTATCTAACAAAATGAAATTCAATAGTGAAAAAAGTAAGGTTCTACATTTAGGCAAGAAAAACAAAATGCACAGGTACAGTATATGTGGTACCTTGCTCAACAGTAGTAACTGTGAGAGGAATCTTGGAGTCCTAGTGGACAACCATTTAAATATGAGCCAGCAGTGTGCAGCAGTTGCCAAAAAAAGGCAACACAGTTCTAGGCTGCATTAACAGAGGGACAATCAAGATCACGTGAAGTGTTAATACCACTTTATAATGCCTTGGTAAGGCCACACTTGGAATACTGCATTCAGTTTTGGTCACCACGATGTAAAAAGGATGTTGAGACTCTAGAAAGAGTGCAGAGAAGAGCAACAAAGATGATTAGGGGACTGGAGGGATAAAACATATGAAGAATGGTTACATTCTTCTTCTGGTTGCAGGAACTGGGTATGTCTAGTTTAATGAAAAGAAGGTCTAGGGGAGACATGATAGCAGTGTTCCAATATCTCAGGGGTTGCCACAAAAAAGAGGGAGTCAAACTATTCTCCAAAGCACCTGAGGGTAGAACAAGAAGCAATGGGTGGAAACTAAACAAGGAGAGAAGCAACTTAGAACTAAGGAGAAATTTCCTGACAGAACAATTAATCAATGGAACAGCTTGCCTCCAGAAGTTGTGAATGCTCCAACACAGGAAGTTTTTAAGAAGATGTTGGATAACCATTTGTCTGAAGTGGTGTAGGGTTTCCTGCCTAAGCAGGAGGTTGGATTAGAAGACCTCCAAGGTCCCTTCCAACTCTGTTATTCTATTCTATTCTATTCTATTCTATTCTATTCTATTCTATTCTATTCTATTCTATTCTATTCTATTCTTCCTCTCTCTCTTTCTCTCTCTCTCTCTCTCACACACTCTTCCTTTCCTCTCTTTCTCTTCCTCTCTCTTTCTGTCTCACACACTTTTCCTTTCTTCCTCTTCCTTTATCTTTCTCTCTCTGACACACACACACACAAACTCTTCCTCTTTCTTCCTTTCTTTTCCTCTCTCTCTCACACACGCTTCCTCTTTCTTCCTTTCTCTTCCTCTCTCTCTTTCTGTCTCTCACACACACGTTTCCTTTCTTCCTCTTCCTTTCTCTCTCTCTCTCTCTCACGCGCGCACACACACACACACACACTCACACACACTTCCTCTTTCTCTCTCTCTTTCTCTCTCTCTCTCGCACCAGAGCAGCAGCAGCAGCAGAAGGAAGAAAGCAGCGCATCCGCGGGACCCAAGGCGGATGCTGCCACAGCAGACATCCAAAAGCTTCCCGTGTGTTGCTCCCAGGCTTCGCCCGTACCTCCGCGCCATTTTCAGGCATCCAGCTTACCGGGCTCTCCCCCCGTCCTTGTTGCAGCTCCAACGGGGGACAGTTTCAAGAGACGCTGGCGGCAAAGGGGCGCGGGTGAAGGTTGGGAGTTGCTCCCCGCAGTTCCTCTCTCTCTCTCTCTCTCTCTCTCTCTCTCTCTCTCTCTTTCTCTCTCTCTCTCTCTCACACACACACACACACACACACACACACACACACACCCTTTCTTCCTCTTTCCCTTCCTCTCTCTCTTCTCTCTCACACACACACTTCCTCTTTCTTCCTTTCTCTTCCTCTTTTTCTCTCTCACACACACACACAACTTCCTTTTTCTTCCTTTCTCTTTCTTTCTCTCTCTCTCTCTCACACACAAACGCTTCCTCTTTTTCTCTCACTTTCGCTCTCGCACCAGAGCAGCAGCAACAGGAGAAGCAAGAAAGCGGCGCATCCTTCTTCGGGAGACACTGACTGTGCAGGGGCGCGGGCAAAGGTTGGGAAGGGGTTGCAACACACAGGAGGTTCCCCGCAGTTCCTCAGCTCATCTGGGCTGCAGCTGAGCTCGCTGCCATGAGCCGGCAGACGGAGACACCCCTCCCCAGCCAGATCTTTCTGGATGAGACTTGGAGGAAAGCACAGGTCATGGCTTCTACATTTCGCTGTGCTGCATGAAGTATCCCAGCAAAAACAGTGAAGAGGAAGAAAGCCAGTGGAGAGCACACAGAGCTGCTCCAGTCCACGTGTTCTCCAGGTCAGCGGCTGTTTCTCTCCTTCGTTGCTCTTTATGGGAAATCGTTTAGCGCAGCACAGCGAAATGTAGCAGCCATGAGCCATGCTTTCCTCTAAGCGCTGTGGGCAGCAGAAGGAAACAGGTGCTTCTCTCTGCACAGAGCTTTCCGGATGAGACTTGGAGGAAAGCGAAGCTCATGACTTCTACATTTCGCTGTGCTGCACAAAGTATCCCAGCAAAAACAGTGAAGAGGAAGAAAGCCAGTGAAGAGCACACAGAGCTGTCCCTTCTTCGCAACAGCCGAGAACCTCTTCCGCTTGGAGCTCCAAGCTTCAGGGAGGGGGGAGGCTGCAACGCCGGCAGCTACGGGGGGGCTCCTTCCCTCAATATTTGTTTTCTTACCTCTAGGTGGCTCTGTGCCTTTTGATCTTTCTTGGGCGCGGGGAAAAGTGACCCTGTCAAGGGACCGAGCCTGCTTACCTCATTGCCGGTTCGCTTCCTTCCTGCGTGTGTGCAGTGCCGAAAACTCTGCTTCTGCGCATGCACAGAAGAAAAAAACCCGAAAAAATTCCAAAAAACTGATGGCAGCGCCCACAGACCGGCACCAACCGATCCGGTTCGGTGACATCATCATGACGTCACCAGCGGGTTGCTATCATTTCAGATGAACCGGTCCAAACAGGGAGGAACCCACCCCTGATTTATACATTGTAGTTCTGCTATCAGTGGTAAGCAAAATCAAAGTTTCAACATAGCATTCACAAAGAACAAAAGCTATTTTGCCACATGATCTCAAAATTCTACCAAAAAATTCCTTAAAGTAGTGTTTTTCAACAATGGCCATTTTAAGATGGCAAACTTTAACTCCCAGAACTGAAGTCTGTATATGTTTAAATGGCTGAGATCAAGAAAATCTATTTTAAAGTATATATATCATTGTTCACTTCCATTTATATATCTAAAAGTATTATTTATTATTAAATATAATTAGAACCAGGGTAAAATTCTAGCAACATAAAATATTTAATTATTTTCATTATTTATTGTTATTATTTAGCGGATTTGAAGAACTTTTGTCCGGTCTCCAACTTGCCTTTTATAGGTAAAGTTGTGGAGAAGGTGGTAGCTTTTCAGCTCCTTCGGTTATTGGAGGAAACTGACCATCTAGATTCCTATCAGTCGGGTTTCAGGCACGGTTACAGCACAGAAACCGTCTTGGTCGCCCTGATGGATGATCTCCAGAGTCCCTCGGGAGTTGGGCGGCATACAAATCTATTAAATTAAATTAAATTAAAATTAAATCTCTGGTGAGCCCGGGATGGGGATAATTCCTCCATCCTGGTGCTACTTGACCTCTCAGCGGCTTTCGATACCATCGACCATGGTATCCTTCTGCATCGTCTCAGCGAGTTGGGAGTGGGAGGCACCATTTTACGGTGGTTCTCCTCTTATCTCGCCGACAGGATGCAGTCGGTGTTAGCAGGTGGGCAGAGGTCGTCCCCTAGGCCCCTAACTTGTGGGGTGCCTCAGGGTTTGGTCCTCTCTCCCATCCTGTTTAACATTTACATGAGACCGCTGGGGGAGATCATCTGTAGACATGGGATGAGTTTCCAACAGTACGCTGACGACACCCAGCTGTACATCACCACCCCGTCTCAATTCAGGGAGGCGGTTGATGTGATGTGCCGGTGCCTGGACGACGTTAGGACCTGGATGGAGAGAAACAGACTCAAACTCAACCCCGACAAGACTGAGTGGATCTGGATATTGCCTCCGAAGAACTATTCTGACTGTTCCTCCTTGGTTCTTGAGGGAGAAAAATTAACTCCCTCAGAACGGGTTCGCAATTTGGGAGTCCTCCTAGATCCACAGCTAAAATTAGACCAACACCTTGCAGCTGTGGCTAGGGGGGCTTTTGCACAGGTTCGCCTGGTGCACCAATTGCGACCATACTTGGAGAAGGAGGCTCTACTCACGGTCACTCATGCCCTTGTCATCTCTCGATTGGACTACTGCAATGCGCTCTACATGGGGCTGCCCTTGAAGAGTATTCGGAGACTCCAATTGGTGCAAAATGTAGCTGCGCGTGCTTTGGTGGGTGTTTCAAGGTACACCCACGTAACACCTATACTCCGCCAGCTGCATTGGTTGCCCATTGGTCTCCGGGTACAATTCAAGGTGCTGATCATCAGCTTTAAAGCCCTACATGGCTTAGGACCAGGCTATCTCCGGGACCGCATTCTGCCTCATTCTTCCATTCGACCGGTCAGGTCCCACAGAGTGGGTCTCCTCCAGGTCCCGTCAGTCAAAGAGTGCTGACTGGCGGGGCCTAGGGGGAGGGCCTTCTCTGTAGGGGCCCCTGCTCTCTGGAACCAACTTCCCCCAGAGATCCGAATTAGCCCCACCTTGCTGGCCTTCCGAAAAGCCATTAAGACATGGCTCTTCCTGCAGGCGGGGTGAGTTTGAGATCTCTCCCCCATGTATGTATGTTGTTTATATGTTTTTTAAATTGTTTTTTAAAATTGCCTTTTTAATGATTTGTTTGGAGTTTTCATAAAATGTTGTACGCCGCCCTGAGTCCTGAGGGAGTAGGGCGGCATAGAAAAACTGCCAAATAAATAAATAAATAAATAAATAAATAAATAAATAAATAAATAAATAAATAAATAAATAAATAAATAAATAAATAAACAAACAAACAAATAAATAAATAAATAAATAAATATTTATAACCTGTTTCCTATTTAACCGACCAGCCAGGTAGCAGCACAATCCAATCTAGGCTGATCTTAAAAAGATAAGCAGAGTCAGAGTTAATACTTGATGGAACTGGTACCAAACAACTTCAGGAGGCTTCCAGCATTAATTGGACATTCCAGCATTTTTAATTGACATTTTTAATTGAGTGTTTAATTTAAGTGTTTGGGTATAGGTCAGCCTCTACTTACAACCAATCCCTTAAGGACAGTTCAAAGTTATAACAGACCTACCCAGAGCTACTTAGGGTCCATTTTTGGAGTTATGAAGGCTGCACACATACAAACGATGGTCATATGATCACACTATTGGTGTTCGCAACTGGCTCATTTTTATGACCATTTGAAATGTCCCACACTCATATAATCACAATTTGTAATGGGGTTTTTTGCAGGTTTCTGGTGTTTTATTTAGTTTCTTGCAAAAAATGCCCCATGGGGAGAATGGATTTGCTTAACAACAGCCATAAAAATGGTCGTAACTTTGAATCATCATGTGATACTTGACTTATGACTGCAAAGATTTACAACTTTAATTTCAAGCTTAATCAGAGTATTACATCGCCTTTAAGTATACAGAAAATCTTTCATAACAATTTAAATATTAATTTAAAGATATAAGTATCATTATGAACCTATCCAGGCATTAAGATTTCCAAGGAAGACCTTTCTAAAGATCCCTGAACTCTAAGGCACATGGCCTTTTCCTATTTGGAATGTGGTTTTTAAAACGTTTATTTAGATTTCTGATTTCAAAGATAAGGAAAACTACTTATCTTTAATCTAAATATGATTTATTACAGTAATACTACATTGCTTTCCTTCTGTCTTTTTTTATTTGTTATGTGTTTCTTTCAAGATGTAATTTTGAAACAAAACTGTAAACCACTATGATCACAATTATAAATACTCAGGTGGGGAACACTCATATTCAAATTTATCAGATAACACCATGCTTCTTTTATGGACCATATAAGAAGATAAACTAATTTTGTATTTGTCATCGCAATTTTTTGTTCAACTCTTTTCAAGCTACTATTCTTTATTGCAAGTACATCATGTGTTTTTCAAAATGAACACAATATATATGGCCCTAATTTTGTACATACAAAAGACTCATATAAGATGACTTTGAAATTGTGTCTCTTGGATTCAAATCAAATAAATATCTCAATCATTGTACATACATTTGATTTTCTGAAAAAGATAACTTTATTGTTGTGTACTGGGATTAGATTGTCCGCCCTAGATGAGTTCAAATAATCAGACCAGAGTTCTGAAAGAGCTGGCAGATGTAGTCTTGGAACCACTGAACTGTATCTTTCTAAGATCCTGGAATTCCAGGAAACTACCTGAGGACTGGAAGAGAGCTGATGTGGTTCCCATCTTCAAAAAAAGGGGGGGGGGAATGGATCCAGGAAACTACAGACCAAGGGATGCTAGAGACTAAAAATATGAAGAACATTTGTAGAAATTGCGTATCTCTGGTCTGGTAAAAAAGGAGGACTGGGGTGACATGCTAGTAGCGTTCCAATATTTGAGAGGATACCACAAAGAAGAGAGAGTCAATCTATTCTCCAAAGCACCTAAAGGCAGAACAAGAAGCAATGGATGGAAACTAATCAAAAAGAGAACCAACCTAAAACTAAGGAGAAATTTCCTGACAGTTAGAATAATTAATCAGTGGAATGGATTCCTTCAGAAGTTGTGGGTGCTCATTCACTGGAGGTTTTTAAGAAAACATTGGACAGCCATTGTCTGAAATGGTATAGGGTTTCCCTCAGGGTGGATAAAAATCGATGTTTTTTAATTTAAATCAGATTTTTTTATTTTTATCAAATTTATTTTAATAAAATGCTTTTGGAGTAAAAATCTATCTAAATATAGTTTTCTATTTAAGATACATTAATAATTTAGTTTATTCAGCATGAAATGGAGCTTAGTTATGTAGCATGAGGCTGTATATTCTGCAATATTAGGACTGTTGGTGAGTGAACAGCGGGTCAGAGGAGGAGCTGCTGCGGGACAGAAAATTGTGATTTAAATCGACTTGATTTAAATCAAATCCACCCTGGTTTCCCTTTAGCAGGGGATTGGACTAGAAGACCTTCAAGATCCCTTCCAACTATGTTATTCTGTTATTCATATTTGTGGGTTCCTACAGCCTTCTGGATATCAGAAGTTACAAATATGGCTTGGCTCATCAGCCAGGCTCTTCTGTTTTTTCATTTGTTGATGTGATATATAAGCAAAAATTATAAGCAAAGTGTTAGCTAAAATTTATTCTAGATTAAGTGTTAAACTAGCAGGGGGTTGGAATAGAGGGCCTCCAGTGTACTTTCCAATGCTATTATTCTGTGTGGGATGCTATCCATTTGTAGTTGAATTATTACAGTATATCAGTTTCTCCAAACAGAGTAATGATAAGCAAAACTTAATCACAAATGGTTCATTTCAAATGGTTTCCCATACTGGTTGTACCTACCTGCCAATCTTCCCTCTCCAAAGGCTGCTTTTTTAACTTAATGTATCAGGAATAGACATAGCTATTAACACTCATGTATGGTTATTCCAAAAACAAGTTGATATACAGCAACCATTGGCAGCTCTGTTATATCATTTGTTCTACTTTCTTTTAACTATTTTCAGATCAACTGCCTACTGAAAACAGTCTTAACTAATCTTAAATGCATATGTGCATATGTTCTAAGAGGATTTTTTTAATGCTCACAAAATCTAACATTTTATTTCGTGCTGAAGTTTATTCACCTTGGGAAGAGTCTAAAGAAAATGTCTATCATATGCCACACTGATATCAGATCAGAGTTTGGGCAAAAATTATTAAGAAGTTTAATAATCACTGGCTCTTTCACATAATTTTATATGCTTATTACAGGGTCACCTATTTTGTTATCTATATGTACCGTATTTTTCGGAGTATAAGACGCACCGAAGTATAAGACGCACCTTAGTTTTGGGGGAGGAAAACAAGAAAAAAAGGCCTCTGCCTCCAAGCAATTTGCCAAACAGCAAATAGCAAACAGCACAGATGATATACACTGTTTGCTGTGTATTTCTGTGTGTGCACATGTGTGCCTGACCCATAAAATAGCAAAGAATTGGAGAAATGTACATTATGCCAGAAAGTTTTCTTAAATGTAGTCACACTAACTCCTCCCAATTATTTAAATAGATCTACTCCAAGGTAACTAAACTCTAATACTAAACAGGACACTGTTACATTTCATACTATACTTGTACAGAGCTGTTAAAATTAATTAAAATTTCTGGAAGTATACATTATTCTCTATTATTTAAAAGAAGATACAATAGCATTGGGCCTTTTCAGAGCAAGCATTTATTTTAAAAAGCTTCTTTATTTTATTAAGTTGTCTAGATTTACAGGGATCTCCAACCTTGGCAACTTTAAGACTTGTGGACTTCAACTCCCAGAATTCCACAGCCAGCAAAGCTAACAAAGCTGGTTGTTGAATTCTGAGAGTTGAAGTCCACAAGTCTTAAAGTTGCCAAGGTTGGAGACCCCTGGCTCTAGAACAATAATAAAGCAGTCTTTAAAAAATAAGTCTAATAATTTGAACATTCTACAGACATTTATAGTTATTCACTTACCCCTTTGCAGCCAGTTCAGCAAAAATAAAAACCTGCTTGTCTAATCTCTCCCAGCTATTTGCCTCTTTGCAGTTAGTTTCACTTTCATTTTTCCACGTGGCAAACCTAATCAGCTGTTCGTCGGGAAACTGCTACTGACTTGCTTGGCTTTAAAGGCTCTTCCCTCTTTCCTGCAAGCAGGTAAATTGCTGGAAGACAGAGGCCAAAGGGTGGGGGTGGGTGGGTGGGGCTACATTCAGTGTATAAGACGCACCCAAGTTTTCACCCTCTTTTGGGGGGTAAAAAGGTGCGTCTTATACTCCAAAAAATACAGTAATTACTTTTGTTCTTTTGTTTTGATTTGCTTTCTGTTAGATTCCAACTAATAAAAAACCTAGAATATCAGTATACATTTTTAAGTGGTAGTCATACATTTAATTTAATTTAATTAATTTAATTTAATAGATTTGTATGCCACCCAACTCCCGAGGGACTCCTACATTTTCCATTTTGACTGTTTTGTTATTGTGATTTTAAAGCTCAAGTGATAAAAAATTGTTTTCTTGATATGGTTTGAATACAAGAACCATCTACAGGTAGTCCTTGGTTTACAATAGCAATTGGGTTAGGAATTTCAGTTTGCAAAGTGAATGCAATATCATGTGATCTCATTTCTTAGTGCAGAAATTCTAGCACTTACTACAGTTACTGTGATTAACCAAATCACTATGGGTCATTAAGCATGGACATCACATGGTCACCATTTGGGACCTTCCCCACTGTTTGATTATAAGAAGCTGACAAAGAAGGTTGAAAATGGCCATCATATGATTGTGGAATGCTGCAAGGTCTTCATTGTGAACTAAATACAAGCAACCAGATCGCAATCACATCACTTCAGGGACACTGAAATAGCTAGAATTTCGAGAACCGATTCTAAGTACAACTCTCTCAGCGCCATTGTAAGTTTGAATTGTTGCTGAATAAATGGTTGCTAAGGAAGGACCACTTGTACTTTAAACAAATGACATTTAATCTGTTTTTGTAACTTTTGCAAAAATCAGTGATAGTTTCAATCTATTGCGAAATATAAAAGAAATGAAAACTATATGACATACCCTTTGCATAGTTTAAAAAAAAAGAACTTTCTTTAAATATTCAAAGGGAATAAAATATAAATTTTATTTAATACAAATTGTACTGTGTACATGAGTGCCAAAATATATAAATACTTTGGCATTTCTTATGTACACACTACAATTTGTGTAAAATCTCATAGTGATTTTCAATTCCCCCAAATGTTAAGGGGCCAGAAAAAAGTTGTCATTCTTTACTTAAATACTGTAAAATGGAATTACTAATATAATCTGTAACTTTAAATATATACTACTGCAAAAGGAGATCAATCCTTTCATTCCTGGACACAGTTAAGGAAAACTTAGCATTAATAGAAATAATGCAAAGTTTGCACCAACACACTTTAAGACATCTACAGAAATGAATGTTGGGAAAACCAGAAATTCTTCATTTAACCTATAGAAAGTTTAGATAAACTTGCCTTTGATAATCAACTGAATAAGCTGCACTACCAGCATCAAGGGATGATTGTGGGGATATCTAGCAGGTGTCGCAGTTTATCACAAAACCGTCTAAAATAATTGGAAGTGACAACTAGCACCACCACAAATGATTTATTAGTCTTTCACTCTGGTTTTCAGCTTCCTTGGGGCCAGAATAAATAATTTACCAACTCCGTATCTTCCAATCATTAATTCTTCCCCGTGCTTCCAAACTACATTTAACTCTGCTGGGTTCAGTTGAATTAAAAAACACAATATAAAAACACTTACCTCCCCTTGCCCCAAGTACAGTACAATTTTGCTGCATCTAATAATTTTTAAAAAATCAAGTAAACAAATTCAACATTAGGCAAGAAGTTATTCTATCTGTGCATTCAGAGACTGGAGAGAAAAAGAAGAGAAACATTAAGAATTAAACAAATACAGCAACAGAAAGAGGGAACATATTTGAAATATCTGCAATATTATTTCAAAAAATAAAATTACCTGCATTTTCTCCTACCAGTATTTGTGCTAGAACAGTTTTCTTGAATATATATGCAAATAGTTCTCCTTCTTACCATAAATGATCAAGATTGATAAAGCAATGGTATATTGTATAGCTTTATTGATTAGTCAATTCACTACATTAAGAAATAACGGGTGTCAGGCACAATAAAATAAAATAGAATAAAATACAATAGGATAAAGTAAGATGAGATAAAAGCAGTGAATAAAACAGAATGAAATTACTTTTTTTCTGAAACTAAAATCATTTTTATAATTAACTGCTTTCCTGCAAGTTTAAAAAATGGTTACTTGTATGTGAAACAAAAAGTAGAATAATTTTCCAAATTAAAATAGAACTAAGAAAAATAATTTTTATTACACACAAGGCATAATTTACTTTAGAGCATTAGCTACCATATTTCTATAATGTGGCAAAAACAAAACACTAAATCTCTTCCTAAATCCATTTTTATGAAACCTGCTTTTGTCTCATTAAGTGAGTATCTATGATTAAAATAGAGATAATTTTATGATACACAATGTATTGTATTGTTAAAGCAGCATCTGTTTATGTCACAGGATAACATATTTTAGGAAAAAAGTACAGATATAAAAAGCAATCCAGACTTTGGTGTGTGTGTGTGTGTGTGTGTGTGTGTGTGTGTGTGTGTGTGTGTGTGTGTGTGTGTGATACATACTGGTATATGTATATATATTTGCTGCTAAATGTATTAAGGGGTTAAGGTGCTGGTATTTTGCATTCTTATAAAAAACTAAAAACTAAAACTGCTGGAAACATTCAGAACAATTTTATCTACAGACAGCTTTATTTTATGTCCGGTGGGACTACAGCAGCTCCTCAAACTTTTAAGTGCTCAGAAGAAAAAAATTCTGTAAAACTATTAGAATTAATCAATAAGACTTTTAGCAAATGAGAATAAGAGCTGAAGTGGTGCAGTGGTTAAATGCAGCCATTGCAGGCTGACTGCTAGTTCAACAGTTCAGCTGTTCAAATCTCACTAGGCTCAAGGTTGACTCAGCCTTCCATCCTTCCGAGGTCGGTAAAATGAGGACCCAGATTGTTGGGGGCAATATGCTGAACTCTGTAAACCGCTTAGAGAGTGCTGTAAAGCACTATGAAGCGGTATATAAGAAAAGTGCTATTGCTATATGACATTGTCTGAAATGAAATATATTTATATATAAGTCAACTGTATTATTGTCATATACTGTAAATATTACAGGGTTTATATTAATATATGAAAAAAATGTAAAGCTCATATCATAATAATCAATTTGGCAACAAAACACTCAAACTTCTTATAGTATAATATTCACATCAGAATTCCAATAGTTCTGGGCATGAATAGCTTTTAGAAGCATTTTAAGACTATTTGTATATTTTTTGTAAAAATCATAGGACTTGGATATTCATTGAGGTTTTCTATCAGAAAGTAATCTTTAATCAGTTATTGCATTTCTGGGGAAAAACACATTGTACTACACTTTTAGTATAACCAAGTAACCTAATACAGAAAGCTTTGATCACCAGATATAAATTCAAGTATTCAAGATTTTGAAAAAAGACCTCTTCCTCAAGCCAGAATACTAATGTGTTGCTTTTCCCATTTAAACATTTATTCAAAACTTAAACCAAACATCATCTAAAAAAAAAAAATACACAGTACTTCCACAGATTTTGCTTTAGAGGCGGCATCTCCTCCAGTATGAGAGGATGTCTTTTAACTCATCTGCTGTTCTCTTTATTAATAGTGGCCTTAAAAATAACCTTTAAAGCAAAAACCAATCAGTCAATGTCTGATTAATTAAATGAATAGAGGAAATTCTTAAAATTAAAAGGCTAACTGACATAAGTGCAATGACTTTTCATCTATTAACATATGCTTTATACACTTAGGAAAATCACTCTATTTAGTCAACTGATTGCAACTGTTTCTCTGCTATAATTATATTTCTATATTTTAAAAACCATGAAGTTTTAGTTACCGTAAAACTGTGAATGTCCACCCTGGCAAAGCTAAATGCTTCTGAAACTCCAGCACCATGTCCACATTGTGAGAGGAGGTAACAGGATAAAGTAATTTTTGGATTGCTAGTATTGGGCAAAGTATAATGTGGCTTTGTGCCACAGGACCACTATGGCAACCATGAAAGCCATCCTAGGTCGCCCTGCAATGACCTGATTAAAGGGGCTCTGGTGAAGTTGCAACAGGCCCAGCAAGCTGACAATAGATAATATATAGCTACACAAATCCAAACGAGATACAAATGAACTGATCCAACGAGAAATGATTGCAGAAATGTCAAAGGACCAAGAGATAGGAAAGCACAGAACAACATAGAAACTTTGAATATGACCTTATTTCCTAGCTTGAGAAATAAAACAGAATAAATATGGGAAATAATGGAAAAGAGAGAGATATAGATAATGGACTAGCTGAAATAAGTTGCAACTTATATGATAGTAGGGAAATTCATAAAGAATACTTGTGTCAAGGCCTGACAACTTGTTTATCTATTCAGGAGGAACACAGCAAAGAATGGAGTGGGCTTATTGGTACACCCAGAACAGAAATAAGGGTAATTGGAAGAGAAAAGTTTTCCCTACACATAGTAATAGAGGGATCAAGCATAAAACAAGTATCAGAGTTCAAATATTTAGGAACAATGTTTACTGAAGATGGAAAATTTGCCTACAAGATTAACATATGATGCAGTAAGGCAAACCAAGTATTGGGAAAGCTGAACTCCTACAACCTTAAGATAGCATGGATTAGTACAAAGAAGCATCTCATACAAAGCATAGTCATCCCCATCTTATATTACCAGTGCCAAAATGGACACTCACAATAATGCATAAATGAAAGTTAGTTACAATGGAAATGAAATGTTTGAGGAAAGCTGCTGGAGTGACTAGAAGGAATGAAATGAAATGCGATTACAAGGGAAAGAATTGGAATAGAACCAGTATTAAACTACATAAAAAGGCAGCAAATAAAATAGCTTGCCCATCTGTAGAGAATGTCTGGGAATTCCATACCATATAAGACAGTGATAGCGAGCCTTTTTTTGCTCGGGTGCCAAAAGGGCGCACGCATGTGTGATAGCACATGCGTGCATGCCCACACCCATAATGCAATGCCCCCCGCGCATGCACGCACAACCCCCCCCGCTCCCCCCCTGCGCATGCACGCAGGGCTCACTGAAGCCTCTGGACTTCCAGTAGGCCTGATGGGCTGTTTTTCGCCCTCCCCAGGCTTCAGGAGGCTCAGTTTCTGAACTTCCGGCAGGCCTGTTGGGTCCATTTTTTGCCATCCACAGGCTCCGGAGGCTTTCCTGAAGCCTGGGAAAGGCAAAAATGACCTCCCTCCCGCCCTCCGGAAGGCTGAAAATCAGATGGCTAGTGCGCACATGCGCGCTGGAGCTGACATAGGGTAAGTCTCACGTGCCCTCAGATATGGCTCCACATGCCATCTGTGGCACGCATGCCATAGGTTTGCCATCACAGATATAAGGCATACATAAAAATAGGAGAAGGTCAAAGAGCACGAGGCAGGCCCAGGAAAAGATGGAAAGACAATGTCAAAGATATACTACAGCAGTATCAAATAATAATGGGTGAAGCCATGAGAAGTGCAAGAACCAAAACTTTATCTCCCTTGACATCCAAAGTGGAAAAGAGGAAGTAAACAAGAAAAGAAAGAAGAAACTGTGGATGTCCGCCCTGCCAAAGCTAAGTGGCTCTAGGAAAACAAGGACAAATTTCAATACAGCAAGAAGAAATGCTACATTATCTCAAATATTTCTTCTTCACCGAGCAACAAAAATGAAGTAAGATTGTGAAAAGTTGCCTACATTGGATAAATTTAAGCCATTGATTTATGTCTTTGGTGCAAACCTGCACTAAATCTACACCAGAGGATATTCTGAACTGTGAATGAGATTGGAACAGGCCAGATTATTTTTTTTAACTTCCATCCTTTTCTGCCAGGGCAGTCAATGGCAAAAAATGTAATGATTTTAGTCCAAAATATCTGATAGATATCAAATTAGTTCTCTCTGGATTAGATGATTTTTTAATATTTGTACTGTATTCTTCCTGTTCCTTCAAGGCTTACTATAATCATTTTATTTTATTTTTAAAAAATAGCTTGACCCTTATATAATATTTGTTCTGCTTGTTTGCTCTAAAAATGATTTCCATATTGCTAAGTATCTCAGTTCTACTGCCATCTGAACAATGTTTGTCCACCTTCCTTAACCAAGAATTTTTGACATGTGTTGCTACCTGCAGTTAGATCCTTCTTGTTCCTTCATACTAAACACCTTGACTGAATTAGTGCTATTGTTTTTCTTCAATTATTGTTAGTTTTACTAAAACTTGTAACCTTGGTGTTATTTTTAATTCCTTTGTATATAATGTTCATCTAATCACGTAATATTTTCAACATTGCTTATTTATAACAATGTATCCTCTTTTAAATTACTGTCCACTATATTTAATCCATCAAACTCATCATTTGCTTGTGATGCTTCTTATTTCTGAATTCCATACTGATCCCCCCATTTTTTTTATCTTGAATTCTGATTCTCTTTTTCATTATCCTTTCTTAAGTTATATTGTGCTTCATTCAAGCTTCTGAGGAAGATTTTCATTGGGTCAAACACGCTATGTTAAGTATTTTTGCTAGCTTCTTTTATAATACTGAGTTTCATCTTTCATTTAATATTATAGCTTTTGGTCTATGCTTCAAAGAATTCCAGATTGAAAGATACAAATCTAAAGCAACAAGTAGTTTACAAAAAATGCACTGTTCATGATAATTAAAATTTGCTGCAAGGACCGAGTGATAAAACAAATTTAAACCATTATACTTGATGTAACAATTTAAAACAGGAAAATGAGCTCCTTTGCTCTCCAATGTAAATGCTAAAAAGAGATAAAGTTGAGTGGACATTTCAATTTGCGAAGAGGTGGTTTAGAGTTTGCATGCATACACAAATTATCATGAAACTGACTTGCCATTTTCAGAAAATAAACATATTTTGTAAAAAAAAAAATTAAAGGACACAGGCTATGAATATGAACTAAGGATAGTAAAGAAGAAAAAAGAAAAATGCAGATGCTTCCTCTTCTTATGTAGTTAGTAAACAGTACCATTCAGGTTCTTGAAATGTCAAATAGAGCAGTGTACAAAATTATAGTTTACATTTAAGCTACAGGAAGGAAAATACACATATAATTATTATATAAGGAGAACTAGTTTTGTCCAGTAAGTGATTTCAGTGCTTTCCTCTGAAAAACAGCTACATAATACTGAATTCATTTATTTTTTTCTGCAGTGTTAATTTAATCTATTTAACATTAACATTTTTCCATCCCATCATTCCAATGAGAAACATTCAATGTGGTCTAACAATAATAAAAACAAATTAAAACTATAGCATCCACCCCCCAAAAAATTAGCTTAAGGTTTTAAATACCTCCCTGAATAAAAGTGTTCATGAAAGGAGTGCATGGCTGTGATGTGCTCTGTTCCAGATACAGAAGTGAAGGAACACTCACCACTGAGATACATTCTGTACATGTTCAGTCATGTAATTATAAGAAACATTTTATTAAAGAAACAGTATCTAAAAGATTAAACATTTTCAATTTTTATTACAACCATGTATTTTTCTGCTTAAAACTGTAAGATATTGAAGTGAAGGAAGCATAAATATATAATCAATTCAAAACTGGAATTAAAAAGAAATATTTGAATATTTTAGTAACCACTAATATGTCTTTTCAAAATTCCAACTGCTCAAAGTGGCATTAAGTAAGCAAAAAACGGTATCTTCTTTCCTAAAATTATGAATTATGGTCAGCTAGAAACTCCTATAAATAAGTGGATAAATATGTGAGTGTGAAAAACATTCTGGTTTAAGTTGACCTCTGGCTGTGCTTCACTTGTCATAATTATAAAGTAGAAATACTCTAGGCTTGTATATAAATGTTCCAGTATTACCCTCATTAGTATTATAATATGTAGTTCAGGAAGCACTTACGGCTCGTATAAGTGAATAACAGAAGACACTGCAGTGTTTAACATCAATGCCTTACAGACCATTTCAACAATTTTATATTCTGAGAAAAAATTATATCCAAATCCAAAGAATTTCAGCTTCAATTTAAAAGGTGGAATCAAATTAATTAATTAATTAAGCAAAAGGCAAACATTAGATGCATTGTAATGTGAATATATTAGAATTCACATTCTAGAATTAGAGAGTGGGAAATTATTATTAAACATTGCAATCAGTCTGATTTTTGTAAATATGAGTTGTAAAATGTTTATATAAAAAGCTCTGAAAGGTATCATATGAACATGGAATACCCGATTCCAGAAAATATATATCTATATATACATATATAATATAAATATATTTTATAAAAATATGTATATCAAAAGCAACTATCTAAAACTATTATCGTCTAAAGGTATTCATCTAATACTAGAGAAAAACTGTAGACATATTCTATATACAAGTTTTTATCAATGTATATAAATCAAAGGAAACAGCTTCCTTTAAAGCAAGCATATGAAAATACTAAAGAAAGATACCAATTAAATATTCATACATTCAATATTTCAAAATAAGGAATTTAGATATACACATGCATAATTTAAATTATATAGTGAAACCTATCTACAGAGACCTTTTCTACTGTATTTTAGCAACAACCTAACTTGAAATGTACAACTAATCCTTTCTCATTATTTAATTTCTAAACTTTCAAACCAAGGGAAATAATAACACACTGGATTAACAATTAATTAGTGTTATTAAACCAAAAGTAAACAGAAAGTTTAAAAAATGGATTGTAAAATGTTCATAGTTGTTAATGAAGCCAAAATAATTCATACCTGTATGACTTAGTCCCCGACTTAGTCTATTCATTTAATGACCTTTGAAATTACCATGGTGCTAAAAAGAATGAGCTATGATTAGTCTTCATACTTATGACTGTCATACATCAATGTGATCATCTGATCAAAATTATTGATGCATTTATGACAGTTGCAGTATCTGGGTGTGGGGTGGGCGGGTTGGTCACATGATTGCCATTTGCCTCCTTCCCAGGGGATTCCTGATAAGCAAAGTTGAATGGGAAGGGGCGTTGGTCTTACCTGATACGCCTCTTCTCCGAGTTGTGGATATAGCATCCAGGAATGGGTTAAATCCGTCTGCTCTCTGATTGGACTGAGTCTGTCAAAAGCTGTTCAGGTCCCACCCTTGTCACTATGCTTGACAGATTGAAATGAAGACACAAAGCGACAGACTCCGTTGTGCCAAATTCTATTAATATTCTCTTCCATCATTCCGAAGCCAACAGTAGGCATTGACTACATTGGGCTGGGGTGGATACTATATCCACAACTCAGAGAAGAGGCGTATCAGGTAAGACCAACGCCCCTTCTCCTTCAAGGTGGATATATCCAGGAATGGGACATACCAAAGCTGGCTGTCCACATGGGCAGGTGACATTGGTAGCCCTACTGTTGATGAGGAACTAGTCCTTCACTACCTGTTGTAACATTTTCCTCTCAAATGCTGCGTCAGCCGACACATACATATCCACTTTATAGTGATGTACAAAGGGGGATGGCGTAGACCAGGTCGCCACCCAGCAAACATCTTCAATGGACGCTTGAGTCACCCATGCTACTGATGTGGCTGCACTTCTAGTGGAGTGGGCTGTTATATGGTGTGGTACCAGTTGTGACTGAAGATCATACGCCTTGGATATAGTCGATCTTATCCAATGCCCAACTGTTGAGGATGACACTTTATGGCCTAGCATAGAAGGTGGAAAGGAGAGGAAGAGTGATTCGGATTTGCAGTAACCTTCAGTCCGCTTGATGTAAATGCATAGCGCTCTGCATACATTAAGCTTATGCCACTGCTTTTCCAAGCGATGGACTGGATGTGGGCAAAAGTAGGAAGAACAATCTCCTGAGCCCGATGAAACCAGGAGTTCACCTTTGGGAGAAATGCCAGATCTAGCCTCAGGGCAACCTTGTCGGTATGGAAGATGCATAGGTCTGGGTGGACTGACAAGGCTGCTAGCTCGGACACCTGCCTGGCTGATGTAATTGCTACCAAAAATGCCACTTTACACGTAAGATGACGTAGTGTTCCCTCTCGTAATGGTTCATATGGCGACTCAGTTAGGGACCGCAAGACCTTAGGCAAGTCCCAGGTAGGGTAGTGATGAACGACCGGCGGTGCTATGTTAGATGCACCTTGCAAGAAACGTTGTATCTTTGGGAACTGGGTCAGAGAGTCAGCGCTCTTATCAGACAAAACAGACAAGGCCGCCACCTGGCGTCTCAACGTGTTCGATACTGAATGGTGTTCGTGGCCATAGTTAGCATGTTTATCGCAATGGCATTTGTGGCGGGACTGATGAAGCCCTTCATTGATGCCTTGGCGAATGGCCTCTTGCACGATGGCCCACATATGGTCAGGTAAGTCCGGCCGGCCCTCCTCCAAAGACCTAAGGCCAGCGGCTGTTGGAGTGAATGTTGCTTCCGATGCCAGCTTCTGGCGTGCCACTGGAGCAGATGAATGCTGTGATAGAGGAAGGAAAGCCGAATTGGCCCCCCAGAGCTCCGCATTGGAGTTAGGCACGACTGAATCTAAGCGTGAAGAGCTCTCCTGAGGCAATGCGGTCACAGATCCGACAGATGCTGCCGGATCCGACAGATGCTGATGTAGAAGGGCTTGCACGTGCGTGCTCTCGCTGTGCTGCTTTATCACACAGCTTGTCTAGCACCTTATGGCGATGGCACTCTGCTGTAGTAAGTGTCTTGGCAGTATTGGAGGACGATGTCTCTCCCCGTGTGTCAAGTGAGGAGTTATCAGACTCCCCCAACTTATGGCGCCTCTTGTGACCTTTACCGGAGCCATTTTTAGAAGAGGGAGACGCCTTGGATGCCATAGCAGGTGGAAAGGGCTGGGCCAATGTGAAACCCTGGTTTGTAAGATCAGGGCCTGTATTGTGTGGTAATAGCCCTGTAGAAGTTAGCACCTGGTTAGATAAGTTCAGGTGATTATACTGCACAATTGATGTTGCTGGTGCAGTGAGCCAAGGCAGGTCAGGCCGTGCTCTATATGGAGTGTGTCCACGTGACAGTAGGGCAGTTAAATATGATCTCCGATGAGCCTCGCTTAACTGGCCGGTTAGCCGTGCCCTGGTGGGGGGTGGCCACTTCTGTAAGCTGTGCCCTTTGGGGGCGTGGCGTAGCCTGTCCTCTTTTATGTCGTGCCTTTGTGGAGCTTGGCAAGCTGCCAATTGATAATAATGCCCTGATATGTTGGCGCTGGGCAGCTGATAATGACTCCCGGGGTGGCTGTGTGGAAGAGCTGTCATCCCCTCCCGCGAGGCAATCGTACTGGCCCAATTACTATAGAAATCCCTCAAAACCGCTGATGTTCACCAATTGCCCTGCGGAATCGCTAGCTAGCAAAGGGCAAGCGCAATGTTTTAAACGGCCGTTAGCCTCAGCCGGCACTCAGAACAAAACTGTCCGTTTAAATCCAAGCCTCAGCTTGCTTCCCTATACTCCTGCAGCCTGGGATGTTATTGAGCTGTCCTGCTGGGTCGCCAGCTAGCGAAGGGCAGTCGCGATGGCTAATTAACAGTCCGGCAACCTCAGCCGGGACTCAAGAAATTAAATTGTCCGTTTAAACTGAAGCCTCGTTTTCGTCAGCTAATAGCTTAAAATGGCCACCGGCAGGTTAAAATGGCCACCACAGCTGTCTCGGTCTTCTGACGATGTTCTCCGACAGCCTAGACGGCTGTCAAAGCCCTACGGTGAAGGAGGCGATCCGACAATTAAGAATGGGAAGCGAAATTGGGAACAGAAGCATGATCGTCTCCCCAATAGACAGCGATGACCAGCTGCCTGAAGCAGACAGAGACTGCCCATAAGCCTGAAGAAAGAAGCAACTTACAGTTTGCAGGATTTAGAAGTAATCCCCTCTATTAGAAGTAGAAAGGCAAATACTCTATCAAACTAATTCAACTTAGGGCTACCAAGATGGAATAACAACCAAGAATAGGTTAATGGCACAGGAGGAAAGTTTGGCACAACCGTCCTCGCTGAGCGCTGAGTGAAAAAGCTGGCAAGCATAGTGACAAGGGCAGGACCTGAACAGCTTTTGACAGACTCAGTCCAATTAGAGAGCAGCCGGATTTAACCTATTCCTGGATGCTATATCCACCTTGAGGGAGAAAGTCAGATTATCTTAACAACATATGATTCACTTAACAACTATAGTGATTTGCTTATCAACTGCAGCAAATTGGTTGTAAAAAATTGGATGTGACTCACTTAACAATTGCATCCTTGATGTGACAGCAGTTTTGCTCCCAATTTTGGTCGTAAGTCAAGGACTACCTGTAATACTTGTTTAAAAATTATTTTATTTACCTTCAAAAAGGATATATCACTTTTAGCTTTCCAAACTATTGTGTTCAATTTTAACTGTTGTTTTAATTTGAAGTTCCATGTTTCTTTGTTTAAACAATAAATACCTAATATCTTTGTCAATGCCTCGACCTATACCAAATTACTTAGCTAGAAGCACTGTATCATCCTTTTTGTTGGCTTTTCCTCACACATTTTCTTTTACCTTCTCAGTAAGACACACCTTTCACACATCTTTTGATCTCTGCATTCTGCTTTTAAATTCATTTAAATTCATTCATTCAGCATTCATTTATACTGTCTACCTACTGCTTATTTTAAAAAATATATAAAAGCAAAACCCACTATCAGAATTAAGAAACATCATGTAAGGGCTTATTACTTCTATGATAATAACACCAGTCTTAAATTTAGAGGCTGTTACCCAATACAGACCAGACCATATTGGGGAAGGGGGAGGAAGAGAGAGAAATTGGCATGTATCTATGCATATTATCTGAAAATACTGAAAGAATTTAAGGATATATTGTTCTGCAGGCAACCTGGATCTAAACCATAAAATTTTACAACCAAAATGAATCTCTCTTGAATGAGATGGGAGGTCTTAAATCAATCAATAATTAAACAAACAAAGTGATAGTTAGGGTCTTGTACATTGTACATTGTACTCTGATTTTATCCACTGTAACACTGAAAAGAATATAATTGCCCCAATAAACACATCACTCCCACCATTGGCTCTATGTAGACCTGTATTTAGTTTAAAGGTCAAAATCTTGTAAACAGACAATTATTTAGATAGTTTGACAAGTGTGCATTCTTCCATGCAACAATTTATTATAGATTCCATGTGCCATAGAACCCAGTGCATTAAATTCAGATATCATATTCACTATAAGAACAAACTATTTGAGTTCTATATTTTGCACACAAATACCAGAAATAAATAAAGCTAAAAGTTGTTAACATATCAAGAAAATATGGCTTCAATCTACCTATATAACTACTAAAATTCTTGTTGTCATAACTTTTAATTGGGCGAACTGGTGCATCATAAGGCAACAATTTTTGAACCAAGTATCTTAAATAGGCTAATTTATAAAATGTGCACAAAATCCAGGACTTATGACTCCTGTGATTAAGGAAAGGACAGTGGTGATTGCTCAGTGCTGGATTAGGTCACATAATCCTCATTTTCAACATTCTGTGACAGTTTTCCAGGCACTCTCACAAGTCCTTGCTTTCTTCCTACCTAGCAGTATCCATTACTTTCCTGTAAGGGCGGAATGGGGAGGGAGGGAGGAGGAACAGAGAGGAATGAACTTCCATGCACATTGCTCTCTACCTGACTTCTCTGACCCATGCAGCACTTTTCTTGCACTCACAAGCATCACTTCCAATTTGCATTCCTGCAGCAGCCACTTACCTGCCTGTGGGCTCTGGACTTTACACTGACTTTCTCCCTGCAAGCTTCCCACGACCAAAGTAAATGGGAATGCTGGCAAGAATTCTAGAGAGGGAGGGGGGTTTTCAATACCCCACCCCCAGCTTATCCTTGTCCCACTCTTTCTCTTTTCTAATCAGAGGCTGCTCTTTCCTCCCAGTGACAATCAAAAGGGGAAAAGGGGGAAAAAGCAAGACAGTCGTCTAGTATCTGAAAAGCAGCCTTCAGCATTAGTGCTGGCTGGTTGCAGGACTGGACAAAAATATGCTGAGAATGGGGTGAAAGCTTGTTTGTTGATGATTGGAAGTTACTGACAATCAAACAGGACCTTCACCTTAAGAGCTGAGGTGGCGCAGTGGTTAAAGTGCAGCACTGCAGTTCAGCAGTTCAGCTGTTCAAATCTCACCGGCTCAAGGTTGACTCAACCTTCCATCCTTCTGAGGTCGGTAAAATGAGGACCCAGATTGTTGGGGGCAATATGCTGAACTCTGTAAACCGCTTAGAGAGGGCTGTAAAGCACTATGAAGCGGTATATAAGTCTAAGTGTTATTGCTAAGTGCTCACCTACCAGAAACTGGCACCAGAAAGGGGATGAGACCACACACATTAATCAGATGAGGAGGATCAGGAGGAGAACATGGAGAGAGAGGAGAG
>JALIGW010000007.1:8987500-9122500 GCA_023053685.1 Diadophis punctatus similis | reverse complement strand
AACTGACATAAATCTGTGCAAACTGACACTTGTTCAGAGAGGACAAAATGTGAGAGGACAAAGTGCTTGGCTGACTTCTAAATCTTATTCTAAATGCCTGACATTCATATGCCTTGGAAATGGGCAAGGATTTCCAGATATCTACTTCTAGGAAAATAGTAGCCCTATTAGTCTGCAGTAGCAAATTCAAATGTAGAATTATCAGATCAACACATTTATTATCCCCTAAGCAAGTCTATCTGAATATAAACACAATTTAAATTGAAAAGAAAAGCTACTTATGTCCTTCAATAATAATCTTCAATAGTGGAATATTTCAAATCAAAGTTTCTCAGTAGTTATTTCAGAGTCAAGACATGGGACCAAGAGCTGACATTTAAGGGCCTGAGAACCAGTAAAGAGTCTCTATTTTTGGGAGGGCTGCAAATGACAATACAATGCATCAAAACAACTGTGCTGAAATTTCCACAAAAATTTCAATTTGGGGGGGGGGAGGGAAAAATATCACAATTTAAGTCCTTATTTGAGAAATCCAGAAACTTTAAGCCAGGTACAATTAGTTTGCTTCTCAAAAATTTCCCATTCATATTCCCATTCTATATTTTCAGAATAATCAAAAAGTGACAAAGATCAGGTCCACAAATTATCATTTCAAGCTGTTTCAGGGTAGGGAACTATAAGGAAATATTTTCCCCTCAACAAGGATATCAGTAATAAAAATAGAATGTATTTTGTGGTCTGGTCCCAAAAATATACACTGAAATAAACAAACTTATTTTATATTTCAAGGTGGTATTATTATTATTATTATTATTATTATTATTATTATTATTGTTGTTGTTGTTGTTGTTGTTGTTGTTGTTGTTGTTGTTGTTGTTGTTGTTGTTATTCCCATTTATTTTCATGCTCCTAATTTCTTCAAGAGCTAAAATGGCATGTATTGTACCTATCTCTTAAAATTAACATTTTATAATAAAAGTCTTAAGACAATTATCCAAAAATAGCACCTATATCTTGCACTATTTGGAATACCCTATTTATATTCCATTAATGCATGGGTCATTTTAATTAGAATAATAACTTCAAAAAATAAACCATAAACAGATAAAATTTAAATTAGTCACTAATAGTTCACTGTCAAAGAACTGTTATATTCCTTAAAGCAGAGGCAACAATACTTGGATGTCATTGACTGTACTTTTTAAGGTGGTATGGTCTCTGACAGCTGCAAGAAACATGCTTGATTATATGGCATTATCAATAGAAGGCAAAAGAGATAGAATAATTCAGGCCAATAGAAGTAATTCTACATAGAGCAAACTTGCTTCTAAATTTGATCTTCATGATTTGTGTACATTTTGAGGGCTGCAATAGTAGAACTGGGCATCTACAAGGGCGGAAGTTGCCAATCTATCTTAGGAAGGAAAATTAGCCTAAACTACATATCTCACACTAACAGCAATAACCTAATCAAGAGTTAGATTAGAATTTATTCAGCTATTTCATAACACATTTTAAAATTATATTACTTCAGCAGGTTTTAATACTTCCTATAGAACAGGGCTATCAAACTCCCGGCCCACAGACCGGATGCGTCACACACTGGCCACGCCCACACCCAGTTTAGCAAAGGAGAAAGAAGTCCCGCTATATCACGTGATGCCGCTGTGATGACGTGAGTTTCACACCCCTGCTATAGAAGGATCTCTACTGAAAGGCATTCTATGTAATACTTGCAGTAATAGATAAAGCCCATACTAAAAAGGTTTTGCATGCTTCAATAGGAATTAAATACAGATGCTTTAAAATACAGGTAGTCCTTAACTTATGTCTGGTTACTTACCAACCATTCAAAGTTACAAGAGACACCCAAAAGATACTTACGACTCAGTTCCAAAAGCTCCCTACCATGGTCACATGACTGCATTTCAGGCGCTAGGGGGCTCAACAACTGGTCTGTATTTATAGCTGTTTGCAGAGTACCATGGTCATGTGACTACAAATTATAACATTTTAATCAAAATTCAGCATTTACTTCCAGTTTTCAGTTAAAACACCCCATAGTGCACAATGAGTTTACCTTACAACTATAGGTTCGCTTAACGACTGTTAGTGATTGAGTTAACTACAGTAAAAAAAAGGTTGTAAAATTGGATTAGTCACTTGGGTGATCAGGTTTATGACCATATGACTTACAATTGTAATGGATAGGCTCCATTACAGTCATTAATTGAGGATTACCTGTATGTAGCTCTTAACTCCATTTTGAACCTTTGTAATTCTATCTAAAAATTTTCAATAGAAAATACTAAAGCCATTGACTGCCTATTTTGCTGGCAGGAAATCTGACAAAACTACATGAATTTACAAGTAGACTAGCACAGACAAACTTAAAAAATAACATAATAGACACATACAAACATGCATTTACAAAGCTAGAAAGAATAAAGATTATTTATGCTCAGAAAAAGAATATATTTTAATGCACTGTGACCCTATTCACGTTGACCCATGAGGAAGTCCCACTAAGTAATCACACTTAAGAATGTTCTGTGAGTTATATAAATAATTTTACACATGTAACATATTTGTTACGAAGAATCACATTCCAACATATTAGGAGAAATAATAGGATAGCTAAGAGGGCTATAGGGCAAAAAAAAAAGTAAATAAGGTGGGCATCATGCTTTAATAATTAATAAATCACAAATTTTACTATCAGCAGGCCTGCATAGCAAATAGTAAGAGAAGCTGATTTGTAGTTCAGCAATATCTGACGACCCATAGTTTTTCCATCCTCACTTCCAATGTCTATTATCATTTCAATCTTTCAAATAGAATCAAATAAAGAATTAAACAATTCTGTGGCAAAACTCAATTAATTTCCATTAAAGAGAATACAGCCCTGCAAGAGTGATTTTGTAGAAATAGTAACATATGACACCTGCCTCCAAACACATTTAATTAATGAAGACCTGTTTTAAAGGTTTCATATAGTAATATAAAATGCAAAGAAAGGTGTCAATGTCAATTCAACTCTTACCTGGTTGGCAGTACATCTATTTTAAATGGGATTTTGCTTATTTGTTGTATATAGCAGAATTAATGACACTCAAGTTAGCTTATCCTCCTTGAAACATTATACAAAATCATTCCTTGGTCTAATCTTCTTTGATTTAGTATACCTTTTAAGATTATTTATTAATGTTTGGATATCTCATCCATCATTCATTACTATTGATGTTGTAAATTAGAAGAATGGAACAAAGCATTGGACTATTCACTTTTTCCATATACATCAATAAAACAATCACCTTTTCTGGCACATAATGAAAGAAGAAAGTTAGTTCTAGTTGTCAGTGAAAAAACTATGTCCATGCAAACATCCTTCGGTAATTTTCAATATCCAGCAAAAAAAAGTTCCCTCTTTTTCTTCCACCAATCAAATAAAATTTTATTGTCAAAATAAAAAGAAAGGAATAAATGAGAGCAGATTTGGGGTCACACAAGAAATGAGACAACGCAAAATAAAAAAAGGAAATTAAAAGTTATTTTTGAGCCAATTTTCATTAGAAATTTAACAAGAACTAGTGACTAGAATGCTTGGCTGCCCATGATAACTAGAGAAAAAAAGCAGTGAAAATATTACTAACTAGAGGAAGTAATTAGAGTGAAAATGAAGATTAAGGCATAGGCACTAAATAAGTGCTCTTGATTTAAGTTTAGCAATATTGGTTATTTGATAATAGATTCTACAAATGAATATGTCAGTAGAAAAGTCGAAAAATGTTTAAAACTTAGGGACAAAATATTGTCATGAAACCAAGTATTTATAGATAGTCCTCAACTAATGATAATTGCGCTTTGAATTTTGTTCCTAAAATGTTGCGATTGTTAAGGTGACCTCTCCAGAGAAGCACAGTATATTCCAGCAGCACTGAATAGCCAAGGCTATTCTTGGGTGCAACAACTATTTTTGGGTGCTCAGCTGGGACCTTGCTTGTCTTTTACTCCTCTGGAAAGGGCGCAATCCAAATTCCTAATAACTACTTTTCAGGTAGCTCACTTTGTCCCAAATGTAATATTAAAAAGGGAGGCAGGATTAGCTAAAGTTGATACAGGTGCATAGAGGACTTACATTATAGCACATTGTTTAAAATTACTTTCCCTCCCCCCGAAAAAAAGTTTGAGTTATTTTCTTCCAGATGAACATTTTGAATCAGTATAGTTCAAGACCATCTCACAAAAACTTTAGTCTCTTCGCTTCTCCAGGGAAATGCTCCTAATGATGGAGTAAGTGAGCACTTAGTGCATTTAAACAATGTATCGGACTTGGAAGCCCAACAAGATCAGCCTGCTCCTCCCAAGAACATTTTTTTAGCAAATACCGTCATCTTACTATCCCCAGCTCTGAAGGGGACTTTAGCATGATGCAATGCACTTTTAATGCAAATAAGAAGCATTTAAAATAATAATAAAAAAGACAAGATAATTTATTACAATTAGTAGTAAATTGTCAATGGGCAGTCAAAGTCTGCCTAATTTTTCAGACCATATAACAAAATTTAGCTACATTCAAAGAAACGACATTGTACTGATCTGATAACACAATTGTACATTAAAAGATAGCTGTTTCCTGGGTGTTTTATCAGGTGAGGTGTTTCGTAACCAGAGTAAGCGCCGGGCAGCCACGGATGACACAATGGCCTTGGAAACAAATTGGGCCAAGTTTAGTGTGGCATCTGCTGAGAACTGCACTACTGCCACTATCTTATTCAGATCTTGATGCATCCTCAAGTCTGTTGCCGGGATCTTGTCCTGCAATTGATGGAGCCATATTAAAGTGGCCCTATTAAAGAAAGAAGCTGTGGTGGACGAACGGACTCCCCCAAGCAGCTGCCTGGTGGACCCTCTGAAGTGACTGCTCAGTGCGTCACTACTCTGGTTTAAGGCCCTCCTCTGGCTCTCCAGGGATGTTGGAGGAGGAGAACAAGGTGGCCACTGGGGCGTCCACAAATGGAGTGGTCCCACGTTAAAATATATCTTGTCTGTCGAGGACGGATTAGGGGCTGTTCCCGGAGCTGTCAGCTGCCTTTGAACTACGTCCACGAAGAGGCTTGGGGAAGGTATGACCTCTGCCTCCTTGCTTGGTTCGGAGAAAAAAGAGTCCTTGACGTCTGTTTGATCCGCCATTTCCGGCTTTCCAGCACGCGTTCCCAGACGGGCTGCATTTGTGGCCTTGAACAGCAGGGATTTGAAAAGGCTGGGTAGAAATAACCCGATAAATGCTGGTTGTTCAGATACTAGGCCTTCATCCTCTGACAGCTCCAAATCCCTTTGCTCAACCTCCTTTGAGAGCGAATGCAGGCTCTCCTGGGAGGGAACAGGGGAACCCGGTTCCTGCAACCTTGGCAATTCGCTCTGACCTGGGTCAGACCAGCAGGAGTGATCTATTGAAAGGTCAGAGATCTCAGAGTAAGCCCTCCTGGGCTGCTGCAAGCCTGCTGATATGCCCTGTTTTATGGCTTCTGCAATAATATTCTGAATATTGGAAAGTTATGTTCCCTGCCTGCATTGAAACGAAGGCCAGCGGCCATAGGGGTGAAGGTGGACGAAGGGGAAGGCCTGTTCTTACTTGGCCTATCCCCCGTTGCTGACAAGACAGGCAGGTCTGGAGCAGATCCCCATAGTCCTGTAGTAGGAACAGGCAATGGGAAACTTTGAAGGGAAATTTGGTCTATGGGACCCTCAACTCTTGTAAGGGCAATCTGTCTGAGCAACAAGGCACACTTGGTCTGTCTAAAGCATGGGTTCTGCCCTTACTAGCTTTACCCATCATTTTAGCCTTCTTTCTTAGGCCTGTCCCTTTTACTGCGAGCCTTATCTCTGTGCGCAGTAGCTCTATGGTCTGCTGTTTCAACTCCAGCTGCTTCAGAGCAGATCTCAACTGCCTCTGCATCAGCCATCTTGGATTCAAATTTCACACCCTTTGTTGTGAGTTGTGCTGCATTTGAGAGGTATACAGAGCCCTGGCTCAGCTGATATAACAAGTAAACGGTAGTGCGAAGCTCCTCCAGAAGCCAGCTAAGAGCTCTGCAGGGTATGAATGGAGCGCAAGACTCCTAAACAAGCGGCAGCGCTAGCAACAAGGTAACCCGAAGCGCGGAGCTCCTCAGAAGCCGCAGCACCAGTTGCAGGGGGGCGGTAGGGCGACAGCCAGGAATTAGTTTTCTGGCTTTCGGGAGCACAAAGCTCCACCAAAGACTTAGTGCTGTCAGAAATCAGAGGGCGGCAAGCAGTCTCTGTATGGAGTGCGGAGCTCCTAAAATGGCCACCAAGCCTTTTAGGCGGGAGCGCGGAACTCCAGTGGCCTCTCAGCATTAAATTATTGTCGGGCAGCAGCCAGTCTCTTCTTGGAGCACGGAGCTCCTGCAATGGCTGCGCGACTCGCCCACAACAGGAGCACGAAGCTCCACAAACCACCGCTTCCCCTGATTAAAGGGAGTGCGAAGCTCCACAATGGTTGCCTCTGCTGAGAGGGGAGCGCAAAGCTCCACAGTTTATCTGGACTGATGACAGCTCAACGGGAGGAAAGATTAGCCGATTGGGCTAATCTGGCAGGAGAGGGCCATTCCTGCGTGCCTTGCCACCAGGAATCACCCAGCAACTCAACCACCTGAACGGGAGTCAGCTGATTTCAACTCTCAATTGGAGACCAGTGTCAATTTCAGGGAAAATGCCTTCTAGGTGAAGAAGCATCCAGGAACAATTAACCTATTGAAGGAGAAACTCTTGACACGTCTGTCCAGACTGAAGGACTGAGTCAAAAGCTGGAGTACCATGGCAACAGAGCGTGGCATTACAACTTTGACAAACTTGAGTCGCAGTTTGTATTGGCAGGGGGGCAGAGGTCGTCCTCGAGGCCTCTCACATATAGAGTGCCCCAGGGGTCGATTCTCTCGCCCCTTCTGTTCAACATCTATGTGAAGCGGCTGGGTGAGATCATCTGTGGCTTTGGGGTGAAGTACCATCAGTACGCCGATGATACACAGCTGTACATTTCCACCCCAGGCCACCCCAATGATGCCCTTGAAGTGATGTCCCGGTGCCTGGAAGCTGTGCGGATCTGGATGGGGAGAAACCGACTCAGGCTCAACCCTTCCAAGACGGAGTGGCTGTGGTTCCCAGCGTCTCGATATAGTCAGATGATTCCATCTCTAGCCCCCGCCGAAAGGGCTCGCAACCTGGGTGTCCTCCTGGATTCACAGCTGTCCTTAGAGGACCATCTGACAGCTGTGACCAGGGCGGCCTTTTATCAGGTCCACCTGATACGCCAGTTGTGGCCCTTTCTGGATCAGGATTCCCTGTGCACAGTCACTCATGCCCTCGTCACGTCGCGTCTGGACTACTGTAATGCTCTCTACATGGGGCTCCCCATGAAGAGCACCCGGAAGCTCCAGCTGGTCCAGAATGCAGCCGCGTGGGTGGTTTCGGGTGCTAATTGGCGCTCCCATATAACACCCCTCCTGCGCGAGCTGCACTGGCTTCCGGTGGTCTACCGGGTGCGCTTCAAGGTGCTTGTTACTACCTTTAAAGCACTCCATGGCATTGGACCTAGGCATCTCCGAGACCGCCTGCTGCCACAAACTGCCTCCCATCGACCAGTGCGCTCCCACAGAGAGGGCCTCCTCGGGGTGCAATCAGCCAAGCAGTGTAGGCTGGTGACACCCAGAGGGAGGGCCTTCTCTGTGGGAGCACCCACCCTCTGGAACCAGCTCCCTCCAGATTTAAGAACCATTCATGACCTGGCCACCTTCCGCCGTGCCCTCAAGACGTACTATTTTTATCAAGCCAGGCTGGCGTGAAAAAGTTTTTGGGGTTTTTAAGATTTTACCAAATTTTAATTATATTGTCTTAAATCAGGGCCACATCTAATATTTTCTTTTAAATGTATATATATTTTAATGTTTATATTGTATTTTTACTTGGCTGTTCACCGCCCTGATTTCTCGGAGAAGGGCGGTATATAAATTTAACTATAAAAAAATAAAAAACTCAGTCCAATCAACTGAACAGATGAGGTTAACCCATTCCTGGATGCTATCTCCACACACTATGGAGAAAGGAAGCCTAAAGATCCTGAAGATCCAAGCTTTCTTTCTCCAACTCCGCACAAGAGTTGCCCTTTCTTCTGTTCGTTAGACTTTCTACCTTCTGAAATATTGCATTCGCTAGCTTTTCAACCAGAAAGCTGGCAAATGAAATCTTTCTGAATAGTAAAAATACTTGGAAAAGCTTTGTTACCCTTCATAAAGATTTCATTTGCTAGCTTTCTAGCCAAGAGCTCCATCTCTTACGATGTTTCTGAAAGCAAGAAGGGTGGAAAGAGTCTTTCCATGATTCAAAAACATAACGTCTTCTAGCTATGAAAGCTAGTACACATGTTGTTTCTGAAAAATAGAAAGGCTGGAAAGAAGCTTGGATCTTTGGCATACAAGCTTCTTTTCCAATGCTGCAGTCTCCCCCCCCCCCCTTGCACAAGTTAATTCTAGCTGGATAAAAGTAGCATCCCAAAGATCTCTGTTTGTTCAGTTCCACACAGGAGTTCTCCCTCTGGTGCATGGAGAAGAGGAGAAATCCTTCCATAGGCGGCGGCAGCTTGCAACCTCTGGCTTTTCCAATAACTTTCTGGAAAGCTGGCAGAAAAAAATGCAAATGACAATCACATGATGCTTGGCAACCAATGTAAGTGGAAATAGATTGCCCACTAACCAAAATGAAATTATATGACTGAATAGGTAGTGCGGTAGATGTAACTTTAAGGATGGGTCATAAATAATTTTTCAGAGTCTCTCATAATTTCAAATGGTTGTTAAGTGATCAGAGATAAGTCAATGACTTATACAAGAACAACCTGTATTAATATTTTATAAAGTAGAAGTTTGCACTTCAGTAATACTAAGAAAACCCCATCATCAAAGTAAATTCTTGATCACTTTTCCTTAATGAGTTGCTCTTTGGTTATTTGTTTAGCTAGACAACTTTGATTAGAAAGATAAATAGAGATAATAGAAAATATTTTCATCTTATAAGTCTACATTAAACTGTTTCCAATAGATAGATGCTGAATATATTCATAAATTAGGCGGCAAGCATATTTCCTTAACTTCTCACAATTTCAGCCAGCTTTCATACTTCTAATATTACAAACCATACATTAGTAATGGTTTATAGAAACACGTGTAGGAGATACCAGGCTGAGCCTGATGACTGGTCAAACGTGTCATCAGTCATGAGTCCCTCTGTCTGCACACACAAGAGATCTAAGTCCAGCCCACTTTGAATTCCATTGACTCTTATCTATTGCCAATTTGCTTGGACTGATAATTCAGATTCTTGTAGACAGCTTAAGCTAGCAATAAATCTTTACATACATTTGAACTCCCTGGATCTTCTGATTTCCCTGCCGCTTGACAACATGTAATGAATATATCATATCTTCATGGTTATTTTATCTGAATACATACAGAAATGCAAAACAGTTAAACTCATAGTAACTCCATAGGTCTTTAATTGTTATGAATAAGGCATGAATTATAATCCTTGATCTATATGCCATGCGCTCATGTTCAATCTTGATTATCTTATGTTTGGTGATAGCCTTAAAATATGTTTTCTGTATTAATTATTGCTACTTTAATAAAATATGAAGCCTGGCTTTATGGACAACTAGAAGACTAAAGAGGAATGTCATGATTGTTACTAAAAATTATACTCTGCAACAAACCTAGGAATATTTATTCATTTACAGTTCTTTATATTCCAAGTTTCAGGATAACAATCTGTAAAAAAAGTAACTTGTAAATAAAAATGATATTTTACAATAAATTTAAAAATAATAGGAACCCATTCCCAGGGTACTAATACTTCTACTCTATCAGAGTAGGGGAATAAAGCTAAGCAGACTTTCCTTAAGTTTGTTATATCTAATATTGAGCAAAAAGCTTAGGCAATTAATACTTCTGAAACAGCATAAAATTATTATTTCACTGGAAACTTGAACTGGTTCAGAACACAACATCATGCACTGTGATGGGCACCTATATAACAGTGGTTTTCCTATATAACATCTACTGTACAAGTTGTACTGGCCTCCGTTTTCTTTCTGTATGCAATTCAAGGTGCTAGTCATCAACTTAAAAAACTCTATTAAGTCTCAGGACCAGGTTATCTGCAGGACTGCTTTTATTAAGGACATCTTCCTAAGGATGTCTTATCAAGTTAGATAGGGTGGGCACGCTCCAAGTGCTTTCCTTTAAACATTTCCATCTTATTTCAAATAGCCCCTATGGCAGCATTTAATCCCTGGCCCCTACCCTATGGAATACCCATCATCCTGAAGTTCGACACATCTCTACTTTCCTAACCTTCTATAAAGCTTTAAAGATCTGGCTTTTCCCCAAACAGTAGAATAAAATGAGGCAACACCACTTTGGAAGCTTGACTTAGCACCAGATTTTTTTTGTTTTGTTTTTATGCATTTCATTTTAATACTTTGCATATAATTTTTATGTTATTTTAATTTTTGACTGAGAGCCACCCAGTTTCTTAGAAGATGGGCGGTTATATAAATATTTTAAATAAATAAATAAAATCTAGGAAACGTTCAAATCATTGTAGTTGCAATCATTGTGTCTATATAATATATATTATACACACACGGACACACACACGTCCCTCAAACATTTAAATTCATAATTATGTTCTTTTAAGTCAATGGATTAATCTTTAATTTTCCATTTTCATATAAAACCTATTCCTTGAACATTGCTAGAATGTAAGGATTGTCTTCAGTCACAAAGTGAGGTACGAACTTCTGAGTCCAGTCAAAGGTTTTCAAAAGGATTTCCTTTATTTGCATCTGGATACAACCACTTCAAAACAAAGCAAGATCTAACATGCCCTCAGGCAAGACAAGTCTTATAAGCTAGCACCCCACCCCATTCTACATAATGAATACACAAATGTTTGACAAATGGATCCGCTCCTCAGATCCGTTCTTCCCTTTCAATTACCCCCCCCCCATAAAACATTCTCTTAAGATGAAGAGGCTCCCATGTGTCTGGGATCCGGATACCCCCCCATAAACCTTTATCTTAAGATGAAAAACTCTCAGATGCCTGGGATCCGGATATATATAACCTTTTGAACAAACAGAACCAGGCTCCCCCCTTTTCCTTCTGAATGACAGAGTTTGAACTCTGACATCCTGCCTCTCAAAAGAAAAGAAGGTCCACCTGTAAGACATAAGCAGAGTCAATTATGATATGTTAGCAAGGTTTGCTAGGGTATTTGGAGTGGAATTTTCTCAATAGGGTGGGGGCTTTCACATGTTGTTTAGCGACCCACTCGTTCTGTGATGAAGGCAAATGTTTCCAGGCTACCAGATACTGGGTCTTCCCTCTGTGGATTCTGGAGTCCAGAATTTCCTTGATTTCAAAATGTTGTTCCCCTTCTATCATGATTGGAGCAGGTGGTGTATCTGCCACCGGTCTAAGTGGTGAGGTTACCTCTCTCTTGAGTAGACTAATGTGAAATACTGGGTGGACTTGTCTAAGTGTTTTTGGAAGAATCAGTTCAACTACTACTGGGTTAATGATCCTGCTAATAGTGAAAGGCCCAATAAAGTTAGGTCCTAATTTTTTTTTGATGGTTGTAACGATCTCAAGAATTTTGTAAATAAGTATACTCTATCCCCCACCTGGAAAGGTTTAGCCTCTACTCTTTTCTTGTCAGCTTGAATTTTGAAAGCCTCTCTAGCCTCCTGTAAAGCCAACCTGACTACTGGCCATGTGTTTTGCAACTTTTCTATCCACTCCTTAAGTGAGGGGATAGTTGGTTTTTCTGTGGGTAATTCCGGTATTGGGCTGAAATCTTGCCCCGTGGCTACTCTAAAAGGTGTAAAACCTGTACTTGAATGTACAGAGTTATTAAATTCAACCTCTGCAAATGGTAAAAGTTCAGTCCAATTGTCCTGTTGAAAATTAATAAAACATCTTAGGTACTGTTCAAGAACACCGTTCAAATTCTCGCAATTGCCGTTAGTCTGAGGATGATGCGACGAGCTCAACCCTTGGGCGGTGCCAAGTAGGTCCAAAAACGCCTTCCAAAAATTGGAGGTAAATTGGACTCCCCTATCCGAGATTATCCTTTTAGGAGCTCCATGAAGACGATAAATGTGTATTAGAAACAGTCTAGCCAAGCCTTTGGCAGTTGGGATCTTTTGGCAAGGAATAAAATGTGCTTGTTTTGAAAACAAGTCTGTCACAACCCAAATGACAGTGTTTCCCCCACTATCCGGTAGTTCCACAATAAAATCCATAGCAATTTCTTCCCATGGGGCTGACGGCTCAGCTACTTTCTGTAGAAGCCCTGGAGTTTTCCCCTGACGTCTTTTTGCTGCAGCACAAATGGGGCAACTTGCTACATAGCTTTCTATGTCCTTTTTCAACGAAGGCCACCAAAATTGTCTTTTTATTAAGTGTAAAGTTTTTACAAAGCCAAAATGTCCAGCCAACCTAGAGTCGTGGCACCTTCCCATTAAACGTAATCTTTGGCTAGCGGGTACGTACAGTTTGTCACCTATCCATGCTAATTCATCTTTCATCACGCAGCTGGATTTGTGATTTAAAACCCATTCATCGTTGACTAATGCTTGTTTAAATGCGTCAGTGATGTCTGCGTCCCTCAATGTGTCTTTTCCTCCTTGGGACCTGGTGATTACTTTGGCTGCCAGTTGATTTGTTTGTACTATAGGTTTAAAAACCTCTGATTTCACACAGTTATATTGTGGCTTTCTGGACAGTGCATCTGCCAGAAAGTTTTTCCCCCCAGGGATAAATTTAAGAGTAAACTCGAACCGTTTGAAGTATTGCGCCCAACGAACCTGTTTAGGAGACAGTTTCCTTGGTGTCTTTAAGGCTTCTAAGTTTTTGTGGTCAGTCCAGACCTCAAAAGGGATCTTACTTCCTTCTAAGAATTGTCTCCAAGTTAACAGTGCCCATCGCACTGCGTAAGCCTCTTTTTCCCAGATCGCCCACCTTTGTTCAGTTTCACTTAGTTTCCTGGATGTATATGCACATGGCTGTAGTTGTCCTTGCTCATTGCTCTGGAGTAGGATTGCCCCTATTGCCACATTGCTAGAATCAGCTTGTATTATGAAAGGTTTTTCTGGGTCTGGGTGCTTCAAAATTGGTTCTGTTGAGAACAGCCGTTTTAGCTTCTCAAACGCTGCCTGGCATTCCATTGTCCAATTCACGGGCTGTCTCGGTTTAGGATCTCCCTCCCCCTTTGTTCTTAGCAGTTTTGTGATGGGCAGGGCAATTTGAGCGAATGCGGGGATAAATTGGCGATAGAAGTTTGCAAACCCCAGGAAACTTTGCAGCTGTTTGCGTGTGCGAGGCGTTTCCCAATCGAGTACTGCCTGTACTTTTTGAGGGTCCATTTCTATGCCCTGGTGTGAGATACGGTACCCTAAGTAATCAATTTTTTCTCGGTGGAATTCACATTTTGAGAGTTTGGCATAAAGTTTTGCCTTGCGGAGTTTGCTCAGCACTGCCCTCACCAATTTAACATGTTCAGCCTCTGTCTCTGAGTATAATAGAATATCATCTAAGTAAACGAGAACCCCTTTGTATAAGTGTTCCCGTAATACATCATTAATTAATTGCATAAATACTGCAGGTGCCCCTTGTAACCCAAAAGGGAGCACTTTGAATTGGTAACATCCCAGGGGAGTGTTGAATGCCGTTTTCCATTCATCCCCCTCCTTAATTCTGATTCGGTAGTAAGCCTCCCTGATGTCTAGTTTGGAGAAGATTTTCCCTTTTTTGAAGTGGGCCAGCATGTCTTTCATCAGGGGTAGGGGATACATGTTTTCAACACTTATCGAGTTTAGGTTCCTGAAGTCAACACATAAGCGTTTTGTGCCATCTTTCTTCTCTCTAAATAGCACCGGGGCTGCTATCTTTGGTCTGGCTGGTTCAATGAAACCCCTTGCTAGGTTTTTCTCAATGAAAGCACTCAGTTCCTCTAACTCCCCCGGTGACATGCTATACATTTTTGGTTTAGGTAGTTTAGCCCCGGGTAAGATTTCTATTGCGCAGTCGGATGCGCGATGCGGGGGAAGTTCATCTGACGCTGCCTCGCTAAAGACTTCTGCCAGGTCTTTGTATTCCTTGGGTATGCTGTCTGTTTCCACGCTATGACCAGGCATGGCTGTTTCCCTGCGCTCAACTCCTTCAGTTTCTATCTGTGGATCCTCCGTAGTAGTTACGTGCGTTTGGAATTTTATGGTGCCTTGTTCCCAATTTATTTCTGGATTCCACTTTTTTAGCCATGCGAGTCCCAAGACTAGTGGCCATTCCATGCCAGGTGCTACTATAAACGTAAGTTTCTCTTCGTGGTTATCAATGCCTATTTTCAGGGGTTCCGTGGCAAAAGCAGCCGGCTCCCCCCCTGCTATAGACCCATCCAATTGGCAAAACGCGATGGGATTCCTCAGCTTTCTCACTGTGATTTCCAGTTCCCTGATTAGGGTTGGGCTGATTAAGCAACGGGTGCACCCTGAGTCTACTAAAGCGGAGATATTTTTTCCCCCCTCTTGGTTAGGGATAAATAGTCTGAGTGGGAGGGTGAGCGGTTCAATTGGTTTGCTTACCAGTGCTTCATCCTCCGGATCGCTCTCGAACGCGGCTGGATCTTCCCTTTGAAATGCCGGGGTGTTGTTTTCAGCAGGAGGGGGTGGTGGTCCCTTCATCTCGCTGCTCCTCAGGGCTGTTTCCCTCCCCCGCTGAATGGGTTTCGTTGGTCTCTCCCCCGTTTGGCGTTCGGGTTTCCGGGTGGGTGTTTGGGCCCAGCATTCGGATGCTCGGTGTCCCTCCTTCCCGCATTTGTAACAAATTGGAGGTTTAGGTGGGAAGCCCTGTTGCCTTCTGAAGGGTTCTTTCCTCCATTGTGGTGGGGATTTCTTCCATGGTCTCCCCATACGGTACTGATTCCTAGCCATATCAATCTCCGCTTCTTCAGCGGTGAGGTACCACTCATGCAGATGATTCGGTGCACCCCTAGCCACGCAGGCATTATACAGATCGTCACTCAGTCCATCCTTAAAACAGCTTACCAGGATGTCTTCTGGCCAGTTTAGCCGACATGCGAGGTCCCGGAATTCTTCAGTGTACTCCGCCACTGGTCGTCGTCCCTGTTTCACCACCTTAATACGGTCGCGTGCTTTGCGGTCTGCCAGCGGGTCCTCGAATCGTCGTCGTAGGGCCATCATGAATTGGTTGAAATTGCGCAGTTCGGGTGCGTCGTCGTTATGTAGGGTTACCATCCATCTGGCCGCGGCTCCTTCCAGGGCTAAGGTAACTGCTCGCACCCGGGATCCCTGGGTTTGGAACTCACGTCCATATTCTTGCATATAGGTGAGCACATGTGCTACGAAAAATCCCAATTGTTGTGGGTCCCCATCAAATTTCACCCCCAGGGGGGGAGTTTTCCTTTCTAGTTGTGGAGTTTGGAGTTGGTTAGGAAGTGGTGCCGCTGCGTGTGCTGCCCTGGGGGGGTTTGTTGGGTTTCCTGCCGCGTCCTCCATTTGCACGCCTGCTCCCCAGAGGTTGTTGACCCCCCCAGTTTCCTCAGCGGTTGCTGTGCTCCCAGTGCTCGTTATCCGTCGTTCTGGGGTCCCTCGGATGTTGAGATTTTCTAATGTTTCCATTACCAGCTGGGACAGGTATCTCTTCAACCGCCCCTCCCTTAGAGGCGCTTCGGTGGGTTCTTCCTGATCCATGGCTGCTTCTAGCTCTAATTCCCAACGGGGCTTCCGATCTCCCCGGTTAAGAGTGACACCTCTGGTTCTGCCATCCCAGCTGTCTTTTTTTCCAATGCCGATAGACCAGCGGGGCTTTCCAGAGGCCTCGAAATCTCCCTCAGCCTCTTTGCTGGGGAGTGCGGGACAGGCTTCCGCCCGGGGGGTGATTGGTGTCTCCTCCCAGCATTCAATTTCTTCCTGCTCCCGGTTTTTCTCGGTCATGATTGCACGGTCCCCTCAGTAGAGCGAAGTTACTCTCTGGGTTGACCGATTTTGCAGATCTTGCTTTCTGTAAGGATTGTCTTCAGTCACAAAGTGAGGTACGAATTTCTGAGTCCAGTCAAAGGTTTTCAAAAGGATTTCCTTTATTTGCATCTGGATACAACCACTTCAAAACAAAGCAAGATCTAACATGCCCTCAGGCAAGACAAGTCTTATAAGCTAGCACCCCACCCCATTCTACATAATGAATACACAAATGTTTGACAAATGGATCCGCTCCTCAGATCCGTTCTTCCCTTTCAATTACCCCCCCCCCCCATAAAACATTCTCTTAAGATGAAGAGGCTCCCATGTGTCTGGGATCCGGATACCCCCCCATAAACCTTTATCTTAAGATGAAAAACTCTCAGATGCCTGGGATCCGGATATATATAACCTTTTGAACAAACAGAGCCAGGCTCCCCCCTTTTCCTTCTGAATGAGTTTGAACTCTGACACCCAACTGCACCCCAATATATAAAACATTACCATGTCTACAGCCAATACTGCAGTCCAAGGCTGGGTGAATCCCATGATCAACAAACATCCTATATTACAACTATCAAAGTGGAACAAAAATCACTCAATTTTCATAACTCTTAACATTTCTGGGACTTTGGTTTCCACATGGCAGTTGTGAGAACCAAAATCCAAATGTTTTTGAACTAAAATTACCAAAATGTCTAACGAATGGTCAAGCTTGCTAGAGCTTCTGAAAGTTGCGAAATGAAACACATGGGGAGCAATTGGTCATGCCTGTTCTAAGGAGTCATTCCACATACAACTCAGTCCTAAGGACACCTTTCTGAACCAACACCCACTAGAAATGTTGGATTTCAAATTTCATGGCTGAGAAGTTAAACTTGAATGTATTTGAAGGCCAGTAGATTAAGGAAGGCTGCCTAAAATGAATCCAAACCAAAACAATTAACATGTAAATATGTTTATATTATAGATTTACAGTAGACTTTATATGAACTTACAAGAAAAGTGCTATCGTAGGATTTTCTAACAGTGCCCAAACACAGAAACTGTAGATAGGTATGCATGTATGTAATGCATATTATGCATATATTATGCATTAAGCATTTCAATCAATAAAAATTTATGGGGAGGATGAAAGATATATGTTATTTATACAAACACCTTCCCCAACACACACATATAAAATATATATCTTCCATCCTCCCCATAAATTTATATTGATTGAAATGACCATGATTTGTTAATTCAACATCCTATTTAAAAGGCAACTTGTCCATTGCTGAAGTCAGCAGGCATATCATTCACACCACTAAGACTGAAAACATACCAATTTGCTTTCCTGGAATGAATATCAAGCAGTCTGAAACACACAACTTCAGATTTGACTTCATGAAATAAGTGCTTACTCAGCAAGCATCCTGAAGGTAATGCATTACTCTACTTAAATGTACTAGCACTTTATTATCCATTTTACATAGGACTCCATAATAGTAACAAGTGTATTGTTTGACAAACAGGAAAAACTTATGTGTAACCCAAAGATATTCTGTCTGACCCCTGTCAGATAAATTAATAATTTCTTCAGTGACAAAGTAGAATGAGAAAAAACAAAACAAAGCAACATCAGGAGGATGTATTCCTACGCTGTAGACAGCACATGACAAAATGAAAGATGGAGCTGCAATAGAAAGATGAATGATAATGTGCTAAAATATGAAATGTGCACAACAAAGTACCTTTTATTCTAGACAAACATTTGGTTGAAACAGACTCCAAGAAAGTAGGTACCAGAATGGCCACCTAATCTCATGAAATGTAATGTCAAAATAAGGTATTGTTTCTCTGATTTACGTTTAAATTTTATTTCCATCAGGTAAATTTTTTACATCCATTCTTTATAAATATATTTGCATGTATACACATAACATGCACACATATAATGAATATACCACATGCTATGAATTTGAAGTGTTCAAAGCACAGTTTACAATAAATAATATTTTGTCATCCTAAAGCAGAAGTGTTAGTTTCATATCTGAAAATCTCAATTATGCAACAAATTATCTCTGACTCTGAAGTATATTTTTAAATGTATACAGAATTGTGTAGAAATATTTCTAGACAGAAGTGAAAGCCCTTATAGCTAATTAGAATAGTGCTTTCTTTACATCTGATTACAGAATATTACAAAAATATTAGCTCCATTTTTATCTCAACAGTTTTATCATTAAAGTTTCCTCCACTTTACTGGAAGGCATAATTGTAACAGTTGTTTACATCTTTTATTTTTGACGGTACAGTTAATTTTTAAGCTAAAATTTCTGAAATCTAGTTTCTAATAACACTTTTCATATTTAAATAGTAACGATTTTAAATTTTGAATGTGCCATGTACATTCAAATTGAACTTTCTTTGCTTAATTGTTTACAGCAGGTGTTCCCACCGCTGGTTGGTGGCCTGATACCAGGCAGAAAGGTTTGGGACTGCTGGTTTAGAGCACATAGACTGACAATATAATAGAAAATTAAAGAGCAGAGTACACAGCTTTACAGAAAAATTGGCTTTCAGATACACAGATCAGATAAATTCAAATAAAACACAAGATGTAGTCTCTGAAAATTCTATAGCCATTGACAAAAAGAGTCAATTGACGTAGAATAAATACTGTGCATCCCTGGGACAACAAAATTTTGAATTCAATTCCATTCATTTTCCTCGCTACTCACATCCGATATTTATGACAATATCTGAACAAAACTTTAGCAGCTCCTTTTACTTCCCATGTCCTTAAAACATTATCCACTTAAAATTTTACTAAAGAGACTTACGTTTCTTGGACTGAATAAATGAATTCATTTTCTACCAAGTAGAGACAAAATCTGCATGGTAATACAAGAAAAATCCCTAATATATTTTGGATACTTGTAAAATATCAGCAGTCTTACCTTCACTTCCATTTCTATTATACTGGAATAAATATTTCTTCTCTGCAAAATGTGACCATTCTTGTCACATAGTACAGAGAGAGTCCTTGACCACAGTTGGAAACATAATTTCCATTGCTAAGCAAGGCAGTTAAGTGGGCCAATTTTACAACCTTTGTTGTCATCGTTGTTAAGTGAATCACTGCAGTTATGAAATGAAACATGTGGTCATTAAACTAATCCATTTCTCCCACTGACTTTGCTGTCGGAACTAGCTGGGAAGGTTGCAATTATTAATCACATGATCCCAGGACACTGCAACTATTATAAATACATGTTGGTTGCCAAGTATCTGAATTGCGATCCTATAATTGTGAGGATGCTGCAACAGTTATAAATGCAAGGACGAGTCATAATTTTTTTCAGTGCCCTTGTAACTACAAACACTCATGTCAGTAAACTATGAACAACAATGTGCATTAATCATGAAAAAAACTCATTGTGAAACTGGTCACTGAAGAGGTTTGGGAAAAATGGGAAGCCAGATGCTTTATACTATCCAACTCCTTGGAAGATTATCCTTTTATAAGAGGAATGCTTCAACATGAATATTCTTCTTGCATCAAGATATCCACCTTTTCTAGTGCACTGCTTTGCTTAACAGCTACCATATTAGAAACTATTATTGCATGTTAGTTTATGATAGTTACATACCTGGAACGTAAGTTATACATTCCTTATTTATATTGTCATACAAATTGTGCAACACAAGATTTTAGAAGATTAAATTCTTTGGAAAATATAAAAAATAATATACCGTATTTTTCGGAGTATAAGACGCACCAAAGTATAAGACACACCTTAGTTTTGGGGGAGGAAAACAAGGGAAAAAGGCCTCTGCCTCCAAGCAATTTGCCAAACAGCAAACAGCACAGATGATATACACTGTTTGCTGTGTATTTCTGTGCATGTGTGCCTGACCCATAGAAATAGCAAAGAATTGGAGAAATATACATTATGCCAGAATGTTTTCTTAAATGTAGTCATACTAACTCTTCCCAATTATTTAAATAGATCTACTCCAAAGTAACTAAACTCTAATACTAAACAGGACACTGTTACATTTCATACTATACTTGTACAGAGCTGTTAAAATTACCGTATTTTTCGAAGTATAAGACGCACCTTTTTGCCACCAAAAAGAGGGTGGAAATGTCAGTGTGTCTTATACACCGAATACAGCCATTTTTGGCCTCCCGAAGCCCTGCTACTGCATCCCAATTTTGCAAAAAATAGGCCGCTTTTTGCAAAAACGGGGGCATTTTTGCCTTCTCCCACCCCCTAGGAGTGCTCTGCAGGCTTCCCAAACCCTCTGCATGCCTCATTTTTGCAAAAAAAACGGCTGAAAAATGGGCCGTTTTCCGCAAAAACTGGGGTGTTTTTGCCTTCTAATTACCCCATCTAGCATGACTGGGGGAGGAATTCTGGGAGTTGAAGTCCACAAGTATTAAAGCTGTCAAGTTTGAAGACCCCTGGGTTAGGGGTTAGGGGTGCAAGGGTCTTCAAACTTGGCAAGTTTAAGACTTGTGGACTTCAACTCCCATTCCTGAGCTAGCATGACTGGAGGAGGAATTCTGGGAGTTGAAGTCCACAAGTCTTAAAGCTGTCAAGTTTGAAGTTTGTAAAAAGTGTACATGGTTGTAAAAAGTATACTTGGTTGTAAAAAGTATTCTGCTATACTGGTATTTTATTAAATAATATATTACTACACCATTTGGTTCAGAATACTTTTTTCCTTGTTTTCCTCTAAAATCTAGGTGCGTCTTATATTCCAAAAAATACGGTAATTAAAATTTCTGGAAGTATACATTATTCTCTATTATTTAAAAGAAGATACAATAGCACTGGGCCTCTTCAGAGCAAGCATTTATTTTAAAAAGCTTCTTTATTTTATTAAGTTGTCTAGATTTACAGGGATCTCCAACCTTGGCAACTTTAAGACTTGTGGACTTCAACTCCCAGAATTCCACAGCCAGCAAAGCTAAGAAAGCTGGCTGTTGAATTCTGGGAGTTGAAGTCCACAAGTCTTAAAGTTGCCAAGGTTGGAGACCCCTGGCTCTAGACCAGTGGTGGCCAACCTGAAGCGTCCCATGCACCAATTGGCCCAGGCGTCCTGGGTGGGCGGGCCCGCCTGGATGCCGCCATTTGAGTTTTGCCCTCTGCGCATGCGCAGAACGCTGTGCGCATGTGCAGAGGGCAAAAGAACGCAAATGGCAGCATCCAGGTGGGCGGGGGGGAGGCGGGAGGGAGGCTCTGCCAGCCGCCTCCTTTCCTTGCCTCCCACTGCTTTTCGGCTCTGCCGCCGCTGCTGCCTCCTCCTTTCCTCGCCTCCCGCCGCAGCCGAAAAGCGGTGGGAGCCGAAGGGGAGGCTCCATCGCCGCAACAGCCCGGACCTACGACAAAGAACGAGGCAGGGTCACCTTCGCACTCACGAAGGGCCCGCCTGCACCACATTCACCTCCGGGACTGGGAATCCCCTGCTTTGGCTCTTCACGCAAACCCGGTGTTGCCAGAGAACCCCAAAGCTCCCCATTTGGCAGGGCTCCGTTCCCGAGCTTGGATCCCTCCATCGGAGGGCGGCCGGCCGGCCGGGCGAGCAAGGCTTTGGGAGACGGGCAGGCGGCGGCCGCATCCGGCCAAGCGCTCGCTCGCTCCCCCCGCCGGCCCTCCCAGAGCAGCTCCGGGGACATAAAGGAGGTGGATGTACATCTTGGAAAGCTGCAGGTGGGGGAAGGGCGCCGAAGGAAGCACTACTTATGGTTGCTGAAGCCGCCTGGCAGAAAGCGGGCCCGGGGAGGCAGGCATGGAGGAGAGGCGAAGGCGAGGCGCTCCGGCCCGGGCGAGGGACGGTCGCCGAGGAGGAAGGCCTGCGCCTCCACCTGCGGAACTTGGCCCCAGCCCGCCGCTCCCCAAAGCCCAGCGCTGCAGGTGCCTTCAGGAGCCCTGAAGCTCTGCCGGCCGCCTCCTTTCCTCGCCTCCTGCCTCCCCTTCGGCTCTGCCGGCAGAGCTTCAGGGCTCCTGAAGGCACCTGCGGTGCTGGGCTTTGGGGAGCAGCGGGCTAGGGCCAAGTTCCGCACGCGGGAGGCAAGGAAAGGAGGAGGCAGCAGCAGCGGCAGAGCCGAAAAGCGGTGGGAGGCAAGGAAAGGAGGCGGCTGGTAGAGCCTCGCCTTCGGCTCTGCCGGCCGCTTCCTTTCCTTGCCTCCCACCGCCCCTTCGGCTCTGCGCATGGCGGGGAGAGCTGCGTGACGCGTGTCCTACCTGGGACTTGTTCCGTCGCGTTCCTCGGTAGTGTGTCCAGGGCAGCCCATTCTAAAAGAGAAAGTCTCGCGAGTTCAAACTTCTCAAACTCGCGAGATGATCTCTTTTAGAACGGGCTGCCCTGGACACAATACTGAGGAACGCGACGGTGGATGCGCCACTTGAAATCGTGGAATGCGCCACGTTTGGCGCATGCACCACGGTTTGGCCACCCCTGCTCTAGAACAATAATAAAGCAGTCTTTAAAAAATAAGTCTAATAATTTGAACATTCTACAGACATTTATAGTTATTCACTTACCCCTTCCATCCAGTTCAGCAAAAAATAAAAATCTGTGTGTCTCTCCCAGCTATCTTTGTAGTTAGTTTCACTTTCATTTTCCCACGTGGCAAACCTAATCAGCTGTAGATCGGGAAACTGCTACTGACTTGCTTGGCTTTACAGGCTCTTCCCTCTTTCCTGCAAGCAGGTAAATTGCTGGAAGACAGAGGCCAAAGGGTGGGGGTGGCTGGATGGGTGGGGCTGCATTCGGTGTATAAGACGCACCCAAGTTTTCACCCTTTTTGGGGGGTAAAAAGGTGCATCTTATACTCCGAAAAATACAATAGTTGTTTCAGTGATAAACTTAAAATTTACAATAGTAAATTGAAATAATATATACTTTCTGCCTTTTAAGTTGCCAACAATAAAGGAATTAGCAAACAAAAATAAACTGCAATTCAGTGCTTGGTGGGGTAGTAATGAAAGCCTTCTAAAATTATTCAAAATGCTTTGCTATGTTTACACCAAGGCAAAAATTTTCATATATCACTTTATAGTAGCAAATTTGAACTCCAAAGAAGCAGAATGGAAAGACTACATATACTAGATATAAAAATATATTTGGACCCAAATTCTTTATTTGGATTCAAATTAAAGCCTAATCAAACTTGAATGTAAGATTTGTTCATTATCAAGCAGCATGAAAATGTCACAATCTTCTGCAACTTAACTTTTAACGACTGAAAACATAAATTGTGGGTATAATACTTTACATAAATCCTTGCAGTGGGATTGTATATAGATGTAATCTATTATCATATAGATCGAATCACCATCACATAAAGGACACAACCCGTTTTAGACAAAAATGAAAAGTGATACATAATAAATAATTATGAAATCTATAAAAAAGTAGGTTAATCATTTAGCATAATTCTTAACTGGTGAATATAATCTATTTTTGCTGGAAATTAAATTCTTTTATGCCCTTTCCATAGAGCTCTAGCTGCCCACTACTTGAAAAAGAAATGCTAAATTAGATGGTTCCTTGACCTAATCTATACAATTCATTGAGGTTTTCAAAAAATGTGCACTGTCTAAAAAAATTAAGTAATGGTGGAAATCCTGAGAATTAGCATCAAATGTAGAAGTATGTACTAAAGTTTTGTTTTAACGCTACTAGGAAAAAGTAACTTATAAAGACAAAAAACAAAATCAAATGGAAGCAAAAAATACATTGATTTCTAACACTAAATTTTAGCAATATCATCAGGTTTCGTGCACGTGATTACATTGGAATTTGGAATAGTAGAATAACTTATCTCTTTTGTGGACATAGATTCAAATGTTATTTTGAAATCTGTGCTATTTAACATCTTTTTGGGGATAAAGAATTTATAATTTCATAGGAATTCAGATGTAAGCAACAGAAGTGAATATTGTCCATCCATTTCTTCTTCCTTGACTTAAATGAATCTTCATTAGTCTTTGAAAGATTAAGTATTTGGAAATCTACCTGACCTCTCCCTTACTGTCTTCTTATCTAGAAAAAGTCATTTGAAAGGAGATGCCGATGCTAAGCTAATATTGCATATTTTGAATGAAAGCCTACTTAAAATATGACTAACAAACCTCTTCTTCAGTCCTTCATTTCTTAAACACAACTGACTGAATTGATCTGTTTTTACCATTAAGAAACTTACCTCAATCTTCAACGAAAACGTACTTTCTAGTAACTTTAAACGCGATTGATTTAATGATCCTGGCTATCAAGAATCTGTATTCTCCAAATTCCTAAGCAAATATTGTACAAAGAAGAGGACCCCTACATGATTGGATAACTGTGATCCTGTCTAACAGACAACAAGTGGTTAAAATAGGAAGTGCCCTATCAAATCCTGCTCCTGTCAACAGTGGTGTCCCTCAAGGCAGTGTTCTAGGACCAACACTCTTCATACTCTACATAAACGATCTTTGTGATCATATTATAAGCAACAGCGTTCTCTTTGCTGATGATGTTAAACTATTTAACACCACCGACAATGCTGCTACCCTTCAAAAAGACCTTGATCATGTAGCAGAATGGTCAAACAACTGGCAACTTCAAATCTCAACCAACAAATGCTCTGTCTTACACATTGGCAAAAAGAATCAGAATACAAAATACAAACTTGGAGGAAATGAACTTGAAGACGACCTTCACTCTGTCAAAGACCTTGGCGTACTCATATCCAACTACCTAAGTGCTAGAGCCCACTGTAACAACATTGCCAAAAAGGCAGAGTTGTTAATCTAATCTTGCGTAGCTTCTTCTCTGCCAATATTACACTGCTAACCAGAGCATATAAAACATTTGTTAGACCAATTCTGGAATACAGCTCATCTGTCTGGAACCCGCACTGCATATCACGAGAGTCCAGAAATATTTCATAAGAAGAGTCCTCCATTCCTCTGCTCGCAATAAAATACCTTATTCCACCAGACTTGAAATATTGGGATTAGACAATTTACTATGTCGCCTCCAATCTGATCTAAATGTAGTTCATAAAATCAATGTCCTACCTGTCGACTACTTCAGCTTCAACTGCAACAATACACGATCTCTCAATATATACAAACTTAATATAAACTGCTCCAAACTCAACTGCAGAAAATACGACTTCAGCAATAGAGTGATCAATGCCTGGAATGCACTACCTGACTCTGTGGTTTCTTCCCCAAACCCCCAAAACTTTAACCTTAGACTGTCTACAGTCGACCTCTCACCATTTCTAAGATGTCTGTAAGGGGCATGCATAAGCGCACCACTGTGGCTACCGTCCTGTTGTCCTCTTTTATCGGTACTTTTTTTACTTATGTTTATACAAACAACTACTATCCTATACATGTTTGACAAATAAATAAATAAATAATAAAATAAAAAATAAATTATGTCTCTGCATGCTAAAGTTTTCTCATAGCATTGACCATTTTCACTTTTCTCTTTAGAAATTGCTCGTTTTTCTGAATCTTTCATAAAGTACATTCCCCAGAACTGAAGTTATCTAGATGACATCAGGGTAGTGCAGACTAAAATAAAACTATTACATTAAGTTTTAATTCTTTCAATACAAATTAGAAAAATAAATTAGAAAAATAAAAAATTGTTCATAACAATTCTATAACTGGCTTTGTCATTTTAATGCAAAGTTTGTCTCTGGAACAAGATTCTTTGACATGTTATCCTGCACTTATAAATTTATGTTTGCAAGTTTTCCTAAATCTCCTGCTTGAGCAGGGGATTGGACTAGAAGACCTCCAAGGCCCCTTCCAGCTCTATTCTGATTGATTGATTTGGGAACTACCATTTCATTATCTTATTAACAAAATATATAAATAAATAAAAATAGTGGACTCATTCAGTTCTATGGGCCGCCATCTGAAGCTTCCTTCTGTGTTTTCCTCTTCTAAAACAAAATGTAGTCTGCCAACTGGTATTTGTTCCATTATGTTAACTACCTAGTGAGTCAATTAATGAACATTTTCTAACATAACCAATTTGGAGGATGGAGAACTAAAAATAACTTTCACCACTATCTCACAAGCACCTAATTTTTTTTCTTTGTTCATGTTTATTTTTTGTTCTGTCCGAGCAATATATGCAAAACTGTTGGCAGATGAATTATATACATTACGCAGAAAATCTCAGGGATTGGGCTGAAACCTTTGCACATTTAAACACTATAGTATTATCTTCTCCTTAACATCTATCGGGTTTCTTACACTGCAAATTATTCCAGTCAATCTCTATTTAGAAACTATAGCTCTTGATACTTAATATATCTTGTTAATTTTAAAGTGTTTTTTTTTTAAACTTAGAAAGTAATAGCACCCTGCCCAGGTCAAAAGCTGAGGGTTGCTATTTGAATGGGACTACCAGAAAGTTCCTGCAAAGGTTCATGGGAAAGTTGGGGAAAAAATCCAAGAATGTGGACTGGATACAGGAGTCTTTTCTAATTATGGAAGTTAGAAAAATCCAGCTTTCTATAACATCCTTTCCAGTATCTGTGTACAGCGTTAAAGAAGAAAAGGAGGCTTCACTGTAATTAAGCTTTAAAGTTCACATTATGACAGGTATAGCCTGTTAGGTGTAGAGGTTAAAGTCCTGGCCTAGAAAGCAGGAGACTGAGTCCTAGTCCCACCATAGGCATGAAAGCTGCCTGGGTGACTTTGAGCAGTTACTTTCAGCTTAACTCAACCCACAGGGTTGTTGTTGGTTTTTTGTGGAGAAAAGAGGAGGAAGGAGCATTACACAGTGCTTGTTGCACTGAGTTACTTACAAAGTAGAATTTAATTTTTTTTTTTAAATGCATAAATGAAGAAAACTAAAACTTGTAAAATTTGAATAATTACAGGTAGTGCTCAACTTACAACCATAATGGAGCCTGCCCATTACAATTGTAATTTGTGGTGGGTGTAAAGTGAGTCATAGAGTGTCTGACCTGATTTTATGAACTTTTTTTGCAATGGTCATTAAGTAAATCACCATCGTCATTAAACAAATCTGTGGCCATTAGCAAATTTCATGGTCACTAAGTCAACCCATTGTTCATTACAGGGCATTTTAGCCCAAAACTGAAATTAAACACCATTTTTCAGGGGGGGGGGGGGAAACATTGTAAATCGTATCATGACAGTAGGAGGCAGCAAATATATGTGAAATAAATGTGGGCCAGTTGTCGAAGGCCCAAAATGAGATCACATAACTGCATGGAGCAGCAACTGTCGGAACTTCAGAACTGGGTCGTAAGTACCTTGGGGGGGGGGTCTATCATAACTTCATATGGTTGCTAAGCAACTGGTGGTTAAGTCCAGGACTACTTGTGCAGAATGTAATTATAATAGCCAGGCCAGAATTTAACTTTATTGCTTAAGAATACCTCAAAAATGACAGGAAGAACAATATGGATAGAATTTGTGAAAAAATGTTGGATTTCAATTATATGAGATTTCAAACCATCCCAAACACTTTCACTTTTAGTAGATTTATATCACAGGCAAAATCTTCTAAAGAAAATGTGACTAAACTGAGACTGTTATAAATAGAAATTAAAAAATTAACTTCTCTAAAGCATTATGTACTTTTCTTATGCCTGGCCTGCAATTCTAAGTTTAATTCTTAGTATCTAATGAAATGGAATATATTTGTAAGAATATTGCTAGTACAGTTGTTCAGTTAATGAAAAAATTGCTAAATATATACATAACTATTAACTGAAAAATCTAATAGCAAAACAGTGCTCAATACTTAGTTGGATAAATATATATTGGAGGCAATATTCTACAGAAACAATCCATCAAAATATTGTTTTTCACAAGGGTGTTTTTTTTTCAATAGGCTTTTCAACTAACGAACGCAGATTTATTTCATGAAGAAAAGTTTGACAAAAGCCAGTGACTTCATTTTGGGCCAGTCACTCTCTGAGCCCAATCCACCACCCAGGGATATGTTATGGGGAAAACAGGAAGCAAAAATATTATGTATTCTAGGCAAAATATAAATTAATAATAAACAAAAAATAAATTATGGGCTTCTATTCTTTTTTGTCCACTAAAATGATTTTGCCCATTGATTGATTTATTGATTGATTGATTGATTGATTTAGTGTATGGCATATCATACATGGTTAAGCAATACATATTAACATTTCACCTAGATTAGTAAAACACAATAATATATAAATGGTAAAAAGATCTATGGTCAAATACCAATGTAGGCCATCTAACCATTGAAGTGTCACCATTGATTTTTACGTAGCAACTGATTATGACCCTCAGTAATATGTCATATAGATTATGCTTAGGGTTATTGATCAATATATGTTACCTCTACAAATATATTTACCATGCCATAACCACAACAAGGATATTATACCCATTAATTATGTCCATGCTCAAGAAAACCTTTTTCTTTCTTCCCTTTAGTGTCCGATTCTTCAACAGCCGATCCCTGGCTGTTTCCTTGGCAAGGTTTTAGAGAAGTGATTTGCCACTGCCTCAGTCCTAGGGCTGGTCCAAGCTGGCTTTCTCTAGCCTGATGTCTTAACCAAACTGGCTTTAAAAAACTAGTGGTGTGCAAAAAATGGAACAAGGGCCAAATAATAAAATACTATATCTTATTGAGAACTATGTTACTGAACCATGTATAAACCCTGCTGAGAAGTTTTAGTTCAGGAAATAAAATTTGAAATATAGCGTACATATATACTAAGATAATAAATAAAACCCTAGTATTTATCATTTCCTCTTATTTTACAGAAGATGCACACACTGATATGTGCATATTTATATTATTCATGCAGCATTTCTAATCATATACAATGTATTGCTTTTTTCTAATTAAAATGTGGTAATTTTACACACACATCATCAAAATAAATGAAATGCTTTGTAAAAATAATTAAAGTTAGTTTAGACATGTCCAAGAGGTTGGATCATCTCAATGGCATTTCTAAATCCTTTTTCATTGTATATAGTATATACCATCTGGTTTTGGATGTTCCCTCTATAGAAGATTTGATATGGATACAGAAACTCCCAACTCTCTTTACCTAATATTGGAAAATATCACTGAATTGCATAAAATGTTTCTAATTTTACAATGTATAAATTTAGAGTATTGTGTTTGAGAAGAAGTGTTATCCTTTCAAGTCTTATTTTCCTCTTAAAATGAGAATTGATTTAAATAAGGTGACAGACAAGTTTGTTCTAATTAATTTTTCTTTTGGAGGAGTGGTTTAAAATTTTGCATCTTCCTTTCAGTTAAAATACAGCTATACACTAGCCTGTGCTAACTTTATGCTTGCCAAAGTTCAATGCAGACATTTTAATTCAATACACAGGATTATTCGTTTTTTCTATATTCATCAATAAATCAATTGCCTTCTTTGGCACATAATGAAAGAACCAAGTTGGTTCTAGCTTGGAAATTCAAATGAACAAAATCACTGTTTGATAAATTTATGATTGGGTTTTATTCCTCTACTATAAGGGCACACTCAGAATATGACAAGTTTGGGACAAATAGTCCTTCACAACATACTGAATCTTAAACCTCCCTAGAAGATGCCATGATTGAATCAACAGAAACCAAATTTCATATCTAAGACTTTTTTTAAAAAAAACTATTCGGGTTTCTTCATATCTAAAGCACATGCCTTGATTTGTTTGCTTTTTTTAAGGGATAACATATGATGAGTAAGCTGATGTAATCAAAAGATCTGGTAAATGTGACTGAAAGGTGCAATTTTATACCCGTTCACTTGAAAGCAAATGCCGATGAACTCCTTGGGGGTTACTTCCGAGTTCACATGGTGTGAAGAACAGAATCTGAAATTGAAAACGCTTTTCGGATCACTTCGGAAGAGAGCGAAGCAGAAGAAGCTAGACTGAAAAGAGTGAAGGTTTGGGGGGGGGGGGGGGTGGAGGTGAGAAAAAGCAAGTTCTCCTTCCCCGTAGAAACAGGGGCGGTAAAACGCACCCGCCCCCGGCCTCGTTAAGGAATATTTTCCTCTGCCCCTCGGAAGGCTCTAGAGAGCAAAAAAAGGTTCCCTCCAACCTTCCAGGTTCTCACGAACCGAAGCAGCAAACAGAACCTGCTTCTAAAAGCTGGAGCGCAGGCGAAGGGAGAGGGAGCGGCGCCTGGTAGGAGCTTTGCAGGCCTCAAAAATCACTTCCTTCCTCCTAGCCTTCTACGGCTGTCTCTCAGTGACAGCCGGGAATGGAGGCGAGAGAGGAGGAGGGAGCCACACGAAGCCCGGGGTAACCAAAGGGCGGTTGCAGACGAAGGCAAGTCATTTGATACTGTGGGGATCGGGCGGGTCACCGAGGGGAGCCGCCTGGGGCTGAGCCGACTTTACCTGCTGCTGTTGGTGCAAAGGCACTGAAGAAGGGGCATTCACCTCCCTCCTCCCCGCCTGCGTCCCTCCCTCGCTCAGAGATCCACCGACCCGCCAAAGCAAAGCGGGCTTGGGAGAGCGAAAAGAGGGCTGCCTTCCGGCCGCCGATGCCGACGCCTCCCGGCCTCCACCACCCCCCGCCTCGTAGCCGACGCTGCTTGCCGAGTTCAACCACCGCCCCCTTTTCTCTTGCACGCAGGCGCCCAGCTGTAGGGAAAGGCGGAGGCCGCCCACACACGCGCAGCGGCGGCGGTGGCGCGCTCGCCTAGGACTTTGTCGCTCTGCTGACGGCTTGCCAGCCTTTGGTCCGGCGGATCTGTGTCTGCCGAGACGGGGGAATAGAAAAACCACCTTGAAGGAAGGAACCGGGGCACTACGCTGTTTTGCGTGGCAGACTCTCTCTGTACGTAGCTATGCGCTGTTGCGAGGATTTATTTCGCGTTCGTGCTCCATCCCCTGGCGACAAGCAACCCTAAAGAAAGCGTCCTTAGCTACTGTCGCCGACCAGTAATCGAAAATGAAGAAGACAGTTTGAAGAGCCACTACAGTACAAATACGTATCTTGCAACTGTCTTGCCAATTCCTGTTCTTTTCCAGCCCAGCACTCGCCCGAAACTCCTTACACGGCTTGTAGAAACAGAAGTGAGAAACAGTTTTTCACTGTCATCCTTGTGCCACTATATCAGGTTCAAATGGTAGCGCCATCCCACCCTCCCCAATTCCACTAGAGTGGTCAAATGACCAGGCTCGCTGACTCCATTTCTCTCCTTAATAAACCCGTTGCACTTTTTAATCTTGAGCACCACAGATCAAGTGACCGGTGCTGAACATGTGCAACTATTACATGTGCAACTAATGTTCAAGAATGCTACCCACCCTTGCACATGCCGTACGAGCACGCCGCTATTGTAGTGAAAGTTTAGAAAGAAATTCTCACGCTTCAGTTCAGGCTTTCAGTTTGCCTAATTCCGTTACACAATAAGCTACGTGCTACAACCATTCGTATGATCATAACGATACGAAAATATCCCATATACACTACAATACCAGAGGCTTTGTTGTTGGCTGAGAGTAACAGAAAGAAGCACTAATATGCATCTCTGCTAAAATTGATTAAATATAATCTTCTGAACATAATATGTAAACAAATACTAATATTTTTGCCACTTGCAATGTCTCAGCAATGTTCTTTATTTGAAAAATGTGGACTTTGGGGAACAATACAGTACAATATTATTTTTAGGACAATTTGAAAACAGTTCGTAAATTTTGCATAATATAAAGCATTTTCTTCAAAAAGTAATGGTGTTCTGTTCTCTTTAGATTCAATCTGCAAACAATTGTATTAGAATAAATGCTTTTCTCCTCACTGATCAACTTCTCACCTTTTTATTATTTGTACTTTTCTGACAAAAATGAACTCATTTTAGAATCTGCTGACAAGTGTGTTTTATAGTAGCACATTCAAACAGCTTATTCTAATAAAAGCAGAGTAAAGTTTTTAGCCTTATTTCTGTTAACAACAATTTAAAGTTGTAACTAACAGATGAATATGCACAAGATTTCCTCAGTATCGGGAAATTTTAATTTCAGTCTGCTCTGTCTGCTTCACGAAAGAAAGCATAAGCCATTTTTGCATTAGTGTGTAACAGCATTTAAGCATAATTATGTAATTGTCTAATATGTGGATAATTATATAATATTAGACAGCTGAAATATTCTTGTACCACTGTAATAAATAACTTACATTATTTAACTCAGAGTAGCTTTTAATTTAAAAAAAATAACAAAAGCAGAGAATGTGTAGCCAATATTGGACTATAATTTGCATCTCACTCATCTTGTTGGTTAGAATGATAGGGTTTAAGGTTCAGTAACCATTGAAATTCCACACGTTGGCCATCCTTGGGCCATAGCACTGACATGTATGTGTGTGAACAGGTAGTCCTTGACATACGAAGAAGTTGAGTCTTCAATTTCCATCACTAAGTGATGTGCTTGTAAAGTAAGATGTCACATCACCACGGACTTACAATCTCAGCATTCCCTGTTGCAGTCATTAATAGAAACCACAAGTTTTTAAACTACATGTTTCTCCAAAAATAAGATCCAACCAGAAAATAATCCCTAGCATGATTTTTAGAATGCTCCTAATATAAGCCCTACCCAAAAAATAAGCCCCAATTAAGATCGTGAGCCCTGGGGGGAGGAACCAGCATAGGGGGCAGGGGCCGATGGTGTCCGACAGCAACTGCGGCCTCCCGGCCCCTTGGCCAATGTACATGGGCTGCGCAGCCCATGCAGCGCAGGTGAGTCCAAGCGCTGTGACCACCAGGCTGATCCTCCAAGGAGCAAGCGGAAGCAGAGGCGCGGGGGAGGCACATGATCTGGCCCACTGGATGCACCGCGTAGCGAGCAAAAACAGTCTGTGAGACAGAGTGGGCGGCTCATCCCATGTGTGCAGTGGAGCTGGAGGATGGCGGACAGCAGGGGCCGAGCGTGTAGGGGCAGTGGCGTGGCACTGCCACCTGCCTCACCTGATTGTTTGGTGGTAGCGCTGCACAATCACATCAACAACATGATTGCCAACAGAGATGCTGAGAAGAAGAAGGGGAAGGAGAAGAAGAAGAATAAGAAGGAGAGGAAAGACAGCAAGGAAAAGCAGAAGGAAAAAAGTGAGGCCAAGAAAGAAGAGAAGAAGAAGTAGTATTAGTAACTAGGATTTCTATTTGTAAATTAAAAATATTAAATTGCACCAGGCTGCTCTGTCGGTGGTTTGGGAGGGATCAAGAGCCAGATGAATTCATTGCTGCCTGAAATGTGCTTGCAGAGGCTGCTGCACATGGAGTGGGCAGTCCTGTGCCTCTGCCTCCGCCTGTTGCTGGTGCCACTGCTGCAAGGCGAGGCAGGGTGGGGGTGACGCCATGCTGCAGCCCCTGCGTGCTTGGCCCTCGTCCAATATCATTCTCCAGCTCCACCGCACATGCAGGACAAGCTTCCCATGACCGCCCCCCACTCCATCATCTATCTTTGCTTGCCATGTGATGCATCCGGCGGGCTGGATCGCGTGCTCCCTCCCGCACCTCTGCCTCCACTTCCTGCTTGGAAGGCCGGCCCGGTGATTGCAGCACTCAGACTCACCTGCGCTGCACGGCCTGAGCAACCCCAAGGGGTCAGTGGGCTGCGACTGCTGCCGGACACAGTCAGCCCCCGCACGCTCATTGCCTCTTGTGCAGGCACCGGGGTAGGGCACCCAGCCAGGCTGATCACTCTGATTCCATGTTCCCCCAAAAATTTTGGAGCCAAAAAAAAAAAAATAAGACCGGGTCTTATTTTCAGGGAAATACAGTATCCATCCCAGGCAAAGCTATTCTGGAATTGGTCCCACCCAGCACCAAACCGCAGCAAAGTACAGTACTGCCTCCACTCCCTCTTACATCTTCACACACATATCTGCCCTTTGACAGTCGTGCATTCTGCCTTGTGGAATGGCAAAGAACCATATAGCTCCTTGGCGCCACAGAAAAAAAAATTGCTATTAAAAGGTTAGTAAGAATTTCAGGAGCTCCACTTCATATGGTTACCTTTCCTTGTTTTAATATAACTAATATTATTTCTTAAAATGGTTGCTAATGCTGCTTAATGCTGGTTGAGAAATTCTGGGAGTTGAAGTCCATTTCCTCCCTCCCTCCATTCCTTCCTTCCTTCCTTTAAAATTTTTATGCCACCTATTTTACTAATACAGCAACTCCGACAGCTCACAATATAAAAAATTAAAAAATGCTAAAACAGTTAAAATTAGAATAAAAAGATTTAAAGTTAAAAACCAAGATGATGGACAGCCTGGGGTGAGAATCTTCTCTACCCTATCAGCTGCTCCCAATGTAGCAGGCCCCTTTGAGGATCACAGACCAAGTGGCAGAGCTTTTCTGGAAGGTCAGAAGTGGGGGAGTGAATCTTACCTCTGATGGGAGATATTCCAGAATGCAGAGGCCACAGCAGAAAAGACTCTTCTCCTGGACCCAACCGGCCAAATTCTTTAGTTGATGGGATAAAGATTATGCTCTGCTGGAACAAGTAGGGCAGGTTAGTCCCATTGGGATAAGGTGGTTCCTCAGATATCCTGGCATCTTAAAGTTGTCATGGTTGATAAACATGCCATATGTAAATCTGGAATGTTTACTCATAATAAATTCAGATGCCATGAAATAATTCTGTACAGGTGCTTATTTTTAAACTATATGTAGTGCCTCTTAAAACAGTGTGTAAAACCAAGTCTTGTTTCAGCTGTAAAACGATCAGTTTCAAAAAAAAGTGTCTTTGTTTTACTTAAAATTAACAGATACATTGTAATATTTTCATTTATAAGATTTTTATTATATAAATATATAAATTAAATATATTTATCTTTTTCTTCTTTACAGTATTTGTGAGTTGATCATTCAGATCATAGGTAGTAATAAAAATGTAATAAAAATGAAAGCAATTATATTCCTTCTAGTATTTTTTTTCCTGTTAGATCAAATTACATGAGAGCAGTTGGTCTAAAGCAGTGTTTCTCAAATGGTGGGGCATGCCCCCCTGAGGGGGCATGGAGCGATGCCAGGGGGGCATTTGTGACCTCAGGGAACATGCTTTTTTTTGCTGCTTTTTTTGCTCTCTTTCGGACTTTTCGCCAGCTGTTTCCCCCCCTTCCTTTTGGAAAGCTGGACTGGCGAAGCAATGAGCGCAACCTGCGGAGGAGGCGTCCCTCCCCTCTCCTGTCCCCCTGACCGGCTATGATGGGGCTGGGAGGGTGCGCACGAGAGGAGAAGGAGGGGGAGGAGGAGGTTGCACTCATTGCTCTGCCAGCCTGGCTTTCCAAAAGGAAGAAAAAAAAATCAGCTGGCTAAAAGCCCGAAAGAGAGCAGGCAGGGCGGCAGGGCTTTCCAACAGTGAGAAGAGGCAGGAAGCGAGAGAGAGCGAGACACACACACACACACACACACACACACACACACACACACACACACACACACACACAGAGAGAGAGAGAGAGAGAGAGAGAGAGAGAGAGAGAGAGAGAGAGAGTCTCTCTGTGTGTATCTCTCCCCATCTCCTCCTCTCTCTGTGTGTATCACTATGTGTGTCCCTTCTGTCTCTCTCATCCCCTCTGTGTATCACTCTGTATGTGTTTCTCTATGTCTCTCTCCCCCCACCTGGGCCAAGCCAGCAAGCTCTTTTTGGAGCGCTTCGCTATGTCTTTTATTTCTTCTTTTTGGAAATCCGGGCTGGCAGAGGAACGATCGCCAGCAGTAGCTTCCCTTCGGCCGACCGTTCTCCTCCCCCCTCCTTCTCTTGCAACCTAGAACCTCGCAATGCTTTTGCGTCTAGAGAGGAGGCAGGAAAGGAGACTGGGAATCCAGCTTCCCTCCCGCTCCTCTTCCTGCTCTCCCTATGTCTGTTAAGCCAGGGCTGAGGAGATTCCCTTGCGGAGAGTTGGGGGCACGTGAAATGTTTACTTCTTCCTGGGGGGGTGTAACAGAAAATAATTGAGAAGCACTAGTCTAAAGTCACCTATAATATTTGGCACTAGATAAGTAAATTAGACATAGTGTGTTCTGAAGTTCTAAACCAAGTGACTATTTTTAATCAAGCCCACGTCTTGTTCTTATGCAGATAGTTACTTGTTCAAAAGGACCATGCAATACTTAAGTCTTCAACTCTACATACATTGATTTCCAGATCTAAGTCATATTCTGAAGTTTTCCTTCTGCAAACATTCATAGGTATCACTTAAATGCTTGCAGTGTCATTTGAGACATGTAGAGGTCATTGTGAACTCACTGAGCTCAGAATGCCTGAATAGGTCTAAATTCTTCCTTAATGTTGCACTGCTATGCCCTACTGACTTTCATATGTATCAGTCAATCTCTGAGGGCTTTAGTCATCATTCATGTACCTTCCTAATAAATTAGAATTTCTGCAAACAGATCTATTGAAGATTCAACTTACTGCATGCATACCGTATTTTTCGGAGTATAAGACGCACCTTTTTGCCTCCAAAAAGAGGGTGGACATGTCGGTGCGTCTTATACACCGAATACAGCCATTTTTGGTCTCCCGAAGCCCCCCCTGCATCCCAATTTTGCAAAAAACAGGCAGTTTTTTGCAAAAATGGGGGCATTTTTGCCTCCCCCCCACCCCCTAGCAGTGCTCTGCAGGCTTCCCAAACCCTCTGCATGCCTTGTTTTTGCAAAAAAAACCGGCCGAAAAATGGGCCGTTTTTCGCAAAAAGGGGGTGTTTTTGCCTTCTAATTACCCCATCTAGCATGACTGGAGGAGGAATTCTGGGAGTTGAAGTCCCCTAGTCTTAAAGCTGTCAAGTTTGAAGACCCCTGGGTTAGGATTTAGGGGTGCAAGAGTCTTCAAACTTGGCAAGTTTAAGACTTGTGGACTTCAACTCCCATTCCTGAGCTAGCATGACTGGAGGAGGAATTCTGGGAGTTGAAGTCCACAAGTCTTAAAGCTGTCAAGTTTGAAGTTTGTAAAAAGTGTACATGGTTGTAAAAAGTGTACATGGTTGTAAAAAGTATACATGGTTGTAAAAGATATTCTGCTACACTGGTATTTTATTAAATAATATATTACTACACCATTTGGTTCAGAATACTTTTTTCCTTGTTTTCCTCCTCTAAAATCTAGGTGCGTCTTATACTCCGGTGCGTCTTATACTTTGAAAAATACGGTAAGTATATTCTGACTAAAACATAAAAAGTAATAAAATATTTGTGAATATTTCATAAATGAAATATTTGTGTGGAAGGGACTGAAGTGAGCTTGAACAAAGTGTTCCACACTTCGTAGAGATTCAGGATTCCAGTTTCCCAGGTTCTCATTTTCCTTTTGTACATACTCTTTCTGCTCTTTCTCGCTGTTTATCCTAGTTGTTTTTCTTCGCTTTCCCCATGCTTGTTCCTTCCATTTTTGCTTTTCCCATTCCTATATAAAAATCTTCAATTTTTACTTTTCTATTAGTATCATAAAAGTAAGCACTCTCCTCAGATAAAGTTAGAATTGCATCTAAAACTTTGCATTGTATCAAACTCCTTCCTTTTGCCTCATGCCTTGTATTACTAGATTGTTTCTGGTATGGTTTTATTACTTTGTTGATCTGCTTAGTGATACAGGTATAGAATTCTTCTGTAGCCAGATCTATCTTTCTCATAATAATCCACAGTTGACATAAAATACATTGCTGTCTTTTGCTCTCCTCCTCCTTCTGCTCCTCTTCTTATTCCATATATTTAGAAGTCACAGCAGAGACGTAATTTTACATAATTGGAAAGAAACTTGCATCCTGATTTTAAGGATGGATCTACTCTTTGCAATTAATTTTCGAAAAGTTTTTGTGTTCCAAAAATGAGAAGATCACACAATTATAGGATCTCAATAAAGATCTGCTTAATTAATTATGATCAAGATCAGGAAGTTAAAAGCACTGGATTAGTCAAATAAAATTGAAACAGTGTATCAGTCATATATGACGTAAACAATTAAGACTTTTTTTAAAAGGTAAAAAAAGGACTAGATAAGATAAAACATAATATAAAATAACAATACTAACAAAATAGATAAAAGAAGGGTAGGGCAGGTCAGGGCAGAACAGAACTGAACAGCTGATCTGCTCTAGTGCAAGAACTTTGAGGTCAGGAAAGCAACTGAAAAACAAGCATTCTAGTTTTTTGTGGAATCACTGTACAAAGGGCTGTTTTAATTAAGGCTATATATATTTTACATCATCCAATCACTTTCTTCTTAAATTAGAACTTGTTAATGAAGAAGTGAGACAGGCACAATTTTTAAACTTGCTATTCTACTTGTAATATAAATAGGTAATGCTCTGCAGCAGGAAACTGAAAGATGTATGTTTTGTTTTTTATGTCATAAATAATATCATCTTAGAATAATTCTGAATAAACCTAGTTTCAAACATCAAATAGGTATAATAACTGTAAAAGTAATAGTATTGGACTTTACACATGTGTAAAAATAATTATTTATGAAATTAGTGCTCTCTATGGATAAGTACCTTTTGATATCCAAGCCATTAGAAATTAACATTCTGTGTGATTCTAAAGGTTACAAATAAAAGGATTTTTAGTAAAAAAAAAAATTCTACAGAATAATCTCCTATGAGTATGCTGATAAATTTGAAAATAAACTGCATGGCTTTTTTTGCACTTTTTATAGATCAATAGCTCTATCTGCTATAAGATTTAGAGCTTTTCTTTAGCACCAGCAGCCTAATATCATTGTTATAAGAATGCTCCTTCTCTCAGATAAGAAAAAGAAACATTTAATAAATTGTCAAAATGGTGTAGGGACATCTAAAATATTTTATATGTTTGAAGCAGAATGGGATCACAAATGCATAGATACATATACATACACTACAGATAGTCCTCGATTTACAACCACTCATTTAGTGACTGTTCAAAGTTACAAGGGCACAAAAAACTGACTTATGACCGTTTTTCACACTTATGACTGTTGCAGCATCTCATTGTCATGTGATCAAAATTTGGACGCCTGGCAACTGGTTCATATTAGTGATAGTTACATGATGTGATGGGATCATGTGATAACCTTTGTGTCCTGACAAGTAAAGTTAATGGAAAATACAGATTCACTTAATCATGTTACTATCTTAACAACAGCAGTGATTCACTTAACAACTATGGCAAGAAAGGTTATAAAATGGGAGGAAAGTAACTTAACAGGTATCTTGTTTAGCAACAGGAATTTTGGGTTCAATTGTGGCCATAAGTTGAGGACTACCTGTATTTGTTTTATAGAAAAAAAAACAGAATCTTATTTCAATATTCAGCTTCAGACACTAAAATAATCTTTAAAAAAAATTGGTAGTAATTTTATTAAATAATATAATTACAACAGTAAAAACTTATATAAATTGAAAAAAGAATAAAAATAAAGAGCAGGAGATGAAGAAAAGAAAAAAGAAAAAAGGGAAAGAAAAATAAGAATAAGGATATAGTAAAGGAAAGAAAGAAATATATAAAGAAGTTTTTATATTTTTATATTTGCAATGAAGATGGAAGCCACTTCTTTTTTTTTTATTCAAAAAGTTTTATAAGTACAGAGTACAAACATTTTTCATTTTTCTCCCCCCCATCCCCCCTACCCCCAACCCACTCCCTTCCCTTCCCCCCTCCCCCCCGGACTTCCCAGAGAAAGTATAGGGCATAATATTCAATAAAATAAATCTAAATTGAATTAAAGCAACTTCTTAATTTCCCCAATTTTTGAAATCTTTAACACCAAATTTTTCTAAACTATTCAAAACATAATCGGAAGAAGGATAAAAATAATAAAAAATAAAGAAAATAAGTAATTAAAGAGAAAATAAACAATTAAAAAAAACATCATACAACATATCATACTATAATTCACATCTCTAAACCACTATCTTTTACATAATCTATATTAATAATTATAAAAAAGGAAAAGGAAAGAAAGGAAAAAAAATAGAAAAGAAACAAAGGTGAACCTCAAGAACTAAACTTGATCATAAAATCAAACAATGTTAGCCACTTCTTATGAACTTTAAAATACAATAAATGATCTTTCTTTCCATATCCCATCTCTTATCTATAAACAAATCCATAAAGTATTATCATTCGGAGTTAGATTTGAGGTTGAGGTTCATCAGATTAGATAGATAGATAGAGAGAGAGAGAGAGAGAGAGAGAGAGAGAGAGAGAGAGAGAGAGAGAGAGAGAGAGAGAGAGAGAGAGAGAGAGAGAGAGAGAGAGAGATTAATATTGATCAAACAAACCAGGTTTATATTTGTTCCTTCTAATACTCTTTAGTCCATTCAGATAATGTTGTGGAACTTGATTTCTTTTCATTTTTTTATTCGTGCCTTCTCATGACATTCTTCAAACTTTAACAAGCCTCTTTTGTAAATCCACTATAGGAAATTTATCCATGTCACTGTCTTGGTTTGTTATTTGTATTGTACATCCTTATAAGACTGTTGGAGGTTAGTGGGTGTTTGTTTTTTTGTTTATAATGAAATAATGATCTCCCAGGGAATCCATGGATATCCTCTCCTAGAACTCCAGTTGTGAAACCTGATGTAGAGAAAAACCATTTTGATTGCCCTAGTAAAGGAAGCTGAAGCAAGGAAGTTCTACTTCTTTGTGGCAGTGCTAGTGTCAGAGTTCCGACCGATGCCCTAATTAAATCATGAGCCTCAGGCGCTTCAAAGGAAATCCAGTTATTTATTAGGAGCTTCATGTAGGCACGGACCAAATGGAGCCAACTCTGACCTCACTTAATTCGTGCTTTGGCTCTGACCCTGTTTCCCCCTCCTCCTAAGATGTGTCATCAGTCACATTCCCCAACGAAGCAATTTTGCGGGTTGTAGAAGTCACTCCCTCCGGCCACTGTGGATTCCCGTGGAGATGACCTTGACATCGTCAGCTGGAATGTGCTTTGTTTTTATTGAAATGCAAGTACCTTGATGCAGCTGCAAGGTTTGATTCCCCATCCCCCTTACCTATGGCAACTCGAGAGCAGGTCAGGGATGCTTCGCGAGTTGACAACTAGTCCTTTGGAACAGTCTCCCCATGGAGATCAGGCTGGCATAATGCTTCAATGCAATCAGAAAGATATTGAAGCTGGAATTGTTCCAGAAGGCATTTTAACTTGTTGGCACAATTTTTGTTCTACTTTATTTTGTTTCTTTGTTTCTTTTTTCTTCTTATTTTATTGTCACAAAGCTTTTTTTTAAAAAAAACCCTTACTGTGAATGTTTTTACATTTTGATTTCTATTGTATACAGTATGTTACCAAAAGTCAAATTGATTGTGATGAGATGCAGATGTAAATTGTAATAAGTAATATGATTTCATGTATATGTTTATTCAATGTTCTAACAAATTGCTTTTATAGTAAAGCACTGCAAGGCTTTTTTTCAACAGGAAGTGATATAGAAACATTTTACATAAATAACTAAATTAAAAATACAGAAAGATCCTTGGGCTTTGAGGACTAAAATAATTTGTCTTGGTTAGCTGTGTTATCTAAAAAGTTTAATGAGAAAAAGAGTACTGATCCATCTCCTTTTCTAAGACTGAGACCAACACCTAAAGAAGCCCAATTAAAGTGTGGTTTCTTCAAAACTCAGTATGTCATCATTTTATCTTAATCCCCATTGACATTCTGTGGAAAAAAGTTTGGGGGGGAAAGCTCGAAGAAAGGATGAGAAAAGTCATCCCCTATAAGGATAGCACCAGGAAATGGCAATCTTCATTATAGGAACTGCCATGACTCAGGAAATGTTCATTCCTTTGCTGAACACCTCTGAAGGTGAGCCTGTTAATTGGGAAACAGTACAATACCTGGATCTGCTGTGTTGAACAGTCAAACCTTCTGTATAATAGCAGGCACAGCTGTGAAATAAGCATCATATTAGATTTGATTCTGTTATTACTCAAAAGGTTTGTCAAAGCTTAGAACTGTAAGAGCAGAATTAAAAGTGTGAAGTTATGCTCAAGTGGTGCTATTTTCTGAAAATAACATACTAAAGAACCTATCATTGTTATTGTAGTACAGATAGTGCTTATTAGAGGGCTGAGAAACTTCTTGTCTTCTTGTCTTCATTCTCAGCTGCTTTCCTTCTTTCCTTCTTTCCTTCTTTCCTTCTTTCCTTCTTTCCTTCTTTCCTTCTTTCCTTCTTTCCTTCCTTCCTTCCTTCCTTCCTTCCTTCCTTCCTTCCTTCCTTCCTTCCTCTCTTCCTTCCTTCCTTCCTTCCTTCCTTCAAATGTAGGAGATGATACTCCCTTCTCTTTTACATTTATGGAAAATTAAATATATCTACAAACCAGTTATGGCACATTCTCTAAATATCAGATACCCTACCCACACATTCATTGCTCAGAATAGGTTGGAACTTACAATGGATCATCAGGATGCTGGCTGTTTTAGTTCAGCAAACATTTAAAAGGCTAGAGATTTATGGTATCCTTTCCTGAATGGTTTCATATACAGTTCTAATCATTGTTTTTGTGCATTAAAACATAGTTTCAGTATTAAAATGTTTCCATTAGCTTATGTTTCCTTACCTAAAAAGAAACAAAATTATTGTGGATGACAGCAAAACAAAAAACAAAACAGAGCAGGAGTAATTTCTGACTTCCTGCCAGTTTCCCCATTGAGTTTCCTTGTGGGACACTGTCAAGGAACATTAGAAATCCTTCCTTCCTTCCTTCCTTCCTTCCTTCCTTCCTTCCTTCCTTCCTTCCTTCCTTCCAATGTAGGAGATGATACTCCCTTCTCTTTTACATTTATGGAAAATTAAATATATCCACAAACCAGTTATGGCACATTCTCCAAATATCAGATACCGTACCCACACATTCATTGCTCAGAATAGGTTGGAACTGGTATACTGAATAGGTTGGAATTGGTATATCAACTATAGAAAAGCAACAGAATGAGATATGGAAACAGATAATTTGCTAATTTTCTGGAATAGCCACAATTTGTCCAAATTTCATTCCCTTGGGAGTAATGGGTCCTGGCCAGGGGTGGGTTCCATTTTTTTTACTACCACTCTGTGGGCGTGGCTTATTTTGTGGCCATGGCTTGATGGTCATGTGACTGGGTAGGAGTGGTTTGGCAGTCGTGACTGGGTGGGAGTGGCTTTGAAGTCATGTGACTGGGTGGGGGTTGCTGGATGATCATGTGACTGGGTCATCATGTGACTGGGTGGGCATGGCCAACTTGACGTCACTCACGTCAAGGATTAGGGTTAGGGTGCCTGGCCTCTCCTCGCCTCAAAAAGATACAATCTTCCTGTTTATTTACTACTACTGAACATCCAAAATATACTATTTAATCCTATGTATATATGCCATATGCGTATATACATATTACACATAGGCACACAAAAAGATATATTATCTACTATATATACTGTATGTGTAAGTATACACACACACACACACACAGCTCTTCTAAAACCACACATTCAACCTCATTTACTGCATTTGGAAAAACACACCCAGAGTCCACTTTCTGCCACACATTTAATCATAACTTCTGTACATTAGAACATTACACATGCCTTCAGATGTTCTTCCCTAGCTTGCACATCACTGTTAGAGCCAAGAAATGTTATGGTTTGAGTAAAATGTGGTGAAACTCACTTAACAACGCTCTTGTTTAGCAACCAAAATTTTGGGCTCAATTATGGTCATAAGTCAAGGACTATCTCTGCCTTCTTCTGCATGGCAGCCTTGTCCTAGTAAACTCCTTCTCCTTTCTGGCAATTTTCCTCTCTGTTAGAGGCACCAAAATAATCCAGACAATGGTTTCCTGCTGCAGCACGGGATTGGACTAGATGACCTCCGAGATTTCTTCCAGCCCTAAATTGCTATGGTGTTTCAAAGTGTCTTCTGAAGCCACATCTAGTGGCAGGGTTTGTGGTGCTTCCTTCCTCCTCTTCCTTTCTCTCTCTCTCTCTCTCTCTCTCTCTCTCTCTCTCTCTCTCTCTCTCTCTCTCTCTCTCTCTCTCTCTCTCTCTCTCTCTCTCTCTCTCTCTCTCCCTCCCTCCCTCCCTCCCTCTCTCTCTCTCCTCTCCCTCTCTCTTCTCTCCCTTCCTTCCTTCCTTCCTTTCTCTTCCTTTCTCTTTCTTTCTCTCTTTCTCTGTCTTTCTTTTTTTTTCTTTCAATCTTTCTCTCTCTTTCTCTCTCTTTCTTGTCACTCTCTCTCCTTTTCTTCCTCTTTCTCTCTCTCTCTCTTTCTTTCTCCCTCCCTCCCTTCCTTTCTCCCTTCCTGTGAAGAACCACCGAAGGTGTTTGATAGCAGGAAGAAAAGCCAGACATTTTGAAACTGAGAACATGCCCATTGATCATCTGGCATTCTTAGAGCTCCACTGTTGATTAGCTTAGTCTGAGAAGGATAGCTTAGCAGCCACTTACAATAAATCAACTCAACTCAAACTCCGTGCACATGGGGATCCGCAAACAGTGAGGATGAAGTGTGAGTAAAAGAGTTTACCCTTTCCTCCCTCCCTCTCTTTCTCCCTTCCTCCCTTTCTCCCTTGCTGTGAAGAACCCCAGAAGGTCTTTGGTAGCAGGAAAAAAAAAACCAGACTTTTGAAACTGGGAACATGCCCATTGATCATCTGGCATTCTTAGAGCTCCACCGATGATTAGCTTAGTCTGAGAAGGATAGCTTAGCAGCCACTTACAATAAGCTCTCAACTCAAACGCTGTGCACGTGGGGATCCCCAAACAGTGAGAGTTTCTTTCTTTCTTTCTCCCTTGAAGGCCCTCCTGCACCCCTTTTAGGCCTTGCAAGCCTCCCTATAGCCCTCTGGGAGCCAAAAGGGGCATGGGGGTGGCACCGCACCCCATGCCCCGTTTTGGGCCTAGCAAATTTCCCTACAGCCCCCTGGGAGCCAAACGGCGCGTGGGGGTGCCACACTCCCCCACGCCCCGTTTTGGGCCTAGCAATCCTTCCTACAGCCCCCTGGGAGCTAAAAGGGACGTGGAGGGCACCACACTCCCCCGCACCCCATTTTGGGCCTAGCAAGTTCCCTACAGCCCCCTGGGAGCCAAAGGGGGTGTGGGGGGACCCTGGAAGCAGGGGTGGGTTCTAACTTACCTCGGTGCCAGTTTGCTTCCTCCCACACTGCGTGGCAAAAAAAGCCAAAAAACAGATGGCAAACGCATGCAGAGTGCCGGAACTTGTCTTCTGCGCATGCTCAGAAGGATTTTTTTTTTAAATAAAAATTTCAAAAAAATGATGGTGGCGCCCACGGACCGGCACCGACCAATCCGGTTCGTTGATGTCATCGTGACATCACCAGCAAGTCACTACCGGTTTGGGAGAACCGACCCAAACCAGGAGGAACCCACCCCTGGTCCTGCCATTCTGTGGGTTATCTTACTTACAAACTTGTTGATGAAATTTGACCCAGAAATGCATCATTTCGCCCAGTTAAAAGTGACAGACAGAAGACACGCATGCATGCACGCGCACGCGCGTGCACACAGACACTGATTTTTACCCTTTCTTGCTTTCATTACTAAGGAGTGAATGTTTCAATTTGCAACTGGTTGCTACATTTCCCCAAGGATGCAATCAGTGAGTAATGCTAATTAGAAATTATCCATAAAAATAGAACAAGACTGACCTTATGTAGCCTGAATTCTGACTTTTCAGACAGGCTAATGATTCTCAGATCATACTGCACTGTATTGACTTTATCAGCAGTTTAACTAGCAAATATATCTCTGAACAGACTTTACATGATTCCAAAGACAGCCTGGATTTATCACACTGTTCATCACCCATTGTCTTTTAAAGAAATATGTGCCTTAAATGGTTGATTTCAGCACAAGTTGAAACCTATGTGTTCTTAGTGATGACTCTCCTGTTACAAAGATTTACAGGGTCATTGCAATGTTAAGTACAAATTGTTCTACTGCTCAAGTTTAGAATGTGACATGTTTAAAACTTATTTATAGGTTAAATTAACTTCACACAACTAGGTTGGACTGTTTTCACAGTTCTTCAATCTCCACAGAAGTTTATAATACTTAATCTTAAACCAGTGATGGCAAACCTTTTTCGGCTCAGGTGCCAAAAGGGTGCATGCGCACACGATAGCATGCATGCGCGTTCCACACCCATAATGCAATGCCCTGCTCATGCGCACAACCCCCCGTGCTGCCCCCGCGCATGCGCACAGGCCTCACTGAAGCCTCCGGACTTCCGTTTTTCGCTCTCCCTGGGTTCAGGAAAGCCTCCTGAAGCCTGGGGATGGCTAAAAATGGCCCAACAGGCCAATTGGAAGTTTGGAAACAAAAGGAAGTGGAGCTGCCCTACTACTTACCTTCAGATAGTTGCAACCAGCCTCGCACACCTCGGCCCATTTCTTCTGCAGCCAGGAAGGCTTTCCTGAAGGCCTGTGAGGCCGATAACAGAGCTATGGATCAATCTGGAGCTCTGTTATTGGCTGCAGAGGCCTTCAGGAAAGGCCTTTAGGAAAGGCCTCTGCAGCTGATAACAGAGCTCTAGATCGATCCGGAGCTCTGTTATCGGCCAGACAGGCCTTCAGGAAAGCCTTCCCGGCTGCAGAAGAAATGGGCCGAGATGTGAGAGGCCTGGCTGCAACTGTCCAAAGCCGAAGAAGTTCCTGAAGACCTCTGACAACGAAAAGGAGGCAGAGGGTGAGCACACAAGTGAACTTCCGGTTGGCCCGTTGGCCCGTTTTCGCCATGGGGAGAGCGGAAACGGCCGAAAAGAAGGCCGAAAATCAGCTGGCCAGCATGTGCATGCACTCTGGAGCTGATATAGGGCAATGCCTCGTGTGCCTTCATATATGGCTCCGCGTGCCACCTGTGGCACGTGTGCCATAGGTTCGCCATCACTGTCTTAAACTGACCAGAGAGTGATCTAACTATGAAAACATAGCTACAGGGGATTTTTCTACATTTAACTCTCTTCAGTTCTAAATTTAATGTGTGTCTTTTTGCATACGTGGGACAAGATATCAATTTGAACAGTCCCCAGCTTATATAATTCCAGAGGCACTCTTTTTTATTTTTTTTTATTTGCAGTTTTCCTTTAATAACCAACATATTTTGTGGACAGTGTAATGACTGGGTCTATACATTTTTACACAGTGCTGACAATAATAATACAATTACATATACATAGTTTTTATCTTCCAACTTCTAACCTTAATAAACTCATTATAATTATAAAAAACTCTTTTATATATCAATATGCATAATACTATTTTCCCAATTTATACTCCCCCCACTTATTGGGGTTCTTCCATATTCATCTCTTTATATTTAAACAGTACTATTCTCTCTTAATGATTCTTTATTGCTTTCTCCAAAGATATATTTAAACATCAATTACATGTCTTACAATGTGTTTATTGATCCCTATTAGATCACCAATATTTTAATATTTTAAATATTACTCAAATTCCACCAAATTCCTGATATCTCAGTTTTCTATAGACACCGATAAAACCATTTATTAATTAAAAAATCGGTCCCGGGGTTATGTCTCTAAATCCCTTTAATTTGTAATCGTTAAAGCTATAAATTCCAAAATATTTTGCTTACTATTAATCATAATAATACATTTAAATATACCTAATCACAATCTTCCATCTCCTAACCATAGCATGTTTATGAGTATAGTAAATTCTATTATATATCTATATATGTGTTACTATTTCCCCAAATTATATTTCTATTTGTTTCTACTAATTTTTAATATCATCCCAATATTACAAAATATTTTATCTCTATCCGTCATCTCTCATCCTTTTTTTGAATTTCATCATTTATTGACTTTTTGGTAATTTTTTAATATTTCTCTCTTGGTATCCTATATTTCTTTCTAGCATTTTTACATAATCTGAGTGTTCCCTCTACCTTACCCCTTATCTCCTTCTGCTGCATCGTTTGGATGCCCATCCATAACCTTTCGATTATTTTTGGGAAGGCTTCCTACCCCCCCCCCCCCGTGCTATTGTAAGCTCTTACAGAGTTAACTATTGGGTTCTTAATCTTTATTTTTATTATCTTTTTGTTATTTTTGTTTTCCTGTAGCTTATTTTGGTTTGTCTCCTCCACCACTCCTTCTGATTTCTCATCTATCTTCTGAATGTTTTGTTCATCTTTTCCTACTATTTGTTGAGGATCATCTACACTCACTTCTTTATCTTTGGACAGTCCAATCATCTCCTTGTGAGAGTTTTCTACTTTCACGTCTTTATCTTTAAATATTCCATCAACTTCTTATAATTCTTTGTCATTATTTCTAACATTTCTTCATAAATCTTTATTATCTCCTGCTGAGTTATTTTTTAACAAGTTAATATACCTCTGAAATCCCAATATCCCAATATATAAAGACTCCAGAAAAATAAATTCTTAATAAAGTTTGGTCAATCCCAAGATTATTCCTCCAAGTCCCCTAAATGTCTATTCTTTAAATGCTATAAATTTGTGTTTTTCAGTCTTTATATTTTCCAATTCCCACCTTCCCAATTATCCCAATTTTTAAAGTCTTATCTATCTTTTCTTCTTCTGTTATTTTTCTTCTTTTGCTTCATAAAATGATCTGTCACATGATGTTGATGGTCCAAGTCCAACTTAGCCCACCAGATTTCTTCAAATCTTTTAAATCTGCTTTTCAATATGAAGTTCCAATAAAGTTTTAATGTTTAGTGTTTCTGCTTTGCTTTATAAATCTTCAAAAAGCTCAATAGATATTTCCCAGCATCCAAATCACCTGTTAAGATAAAGTCAAGGTCAAGTAGCTTCCAGGTGTTGTTTACTTTCTCTCATCACTATCCTTTAAATTCTGTATATTGCAGTAATCCAGTAGATGGCTCCCTGCTCCCTATTCCAATGTTCAACAAAGTGTAAAAGTCAAAAACATCTGATTGTCATCCAATCAGGGGGGGTTAGAGATCAGATTTAGAAAAGCAATATCTCCCAATAGTCACTTTTCACAATGTATTCGGCTTTTTCAAGCTTTCTCACAATTGACGAGGCGCCTCCCCTTTCTTCACCTCTCCTCCAGGGAGGCTTAATAGCAATAGCAATAGCACTTAGACTTATATACCGCTTTATAGTGCTTTACAACCCTCTCTAAGCAGTTTACAGAGTTCAGCATATTGCCCCCAACAATCTGGGTCCTCATTTTACTGACCTCAGAAGGATGGAAGGCTGAGTCAACCTTGAGCCGGTGAGATTTGAACAGCTGAACTGCTGAACTGCAGTGCTGCACTTTAACCACTGCACCACCTCGGCTTCTTAACCCCGTACAGTCTCCCAGCAAGCAGTTGCCGGCAGCATTTTATGGAACCCGGCGGAGTTCCGCTATTTTGCAGCCGTTCTTGCCGCGGCATCAACCGGAAATCCCAATTCCAGAGCCACTCTTGATGGACACCCTCAGCATGGATATTAAAGTGTCCAATGTCAAGAACTAAGATATTGTATTACAGAATTCAGTCCTGCTAGCTCAGGAAGAAATACTGCATAGCAGTAGTGATACTATTATAATAATATCTTTTGGAATCCAACAAATCATACCATAGCAGCATAAACTTAATGTTATCAACTTCAGATAGAGATTCTGATCAATTACTGCAGACCATAGCCACACTAGTATCTTGCTTTCCAGTCATAGGCTTCTGCATCACAGAAGAACCAAGAAACTTTGTGGGAGGAACCCATGGGAAATTTATTTCCCATTTCTTGCCCCTGCTGCCACCTAACATAATGCAGATTAAATGTTTTACCAACAACAGACTCACAATTGCAAAACAGAGACTAAACTGTAGAGTCTGCCTTCATTTTCTTGAAAAAGAAAGAAGGGTGGAAATTAGTTATCATAAATTCCCCATTGTTTAACATTTTGTCATGAATATATTCCAGAAGAAAAAGGTACTACAAGCTGTCACCTAGTGACAGAAAACTATTTGAGGCAGAATTCAGTGAATACACAACCTGTCCTCAAAATTATGACTGGTTTCCCCCACATGTACTATGGTGATGTGATTACATTTCAGTGCATAACAATCAACTCACATTTGCAATCGACTGCAGTGTGCCTGATCACATGTTTGGAGAGGATTTTTTGCCAGTTTCCAGCAAAAAATATTTATTTGGAATAATGGATTGTAAACATGGCCATAAAATCAAGTCCTGTCATGTTGGGCCATGGCTTATGATTGCAACCACTTTCACTGCAATTCCAAGCTCCATTGTGGTTGTAAGTCAAGGACTACCCATACAAGAAAATTATTGCTGGTGATGCCTGTCTGTATTTGTAAGAGTTCAAAAATGTAAATGCCAAGTATATTTTTCAAGTCAATCATAATGTAACATCTGCAGATTTGCTTAGTAATAATAATACAATTAGTGATACAACATTATATTGTGACAGAGGTTCACAGTAGGTTTGGAAACTATACTCCCAAGAATGCTCATTGATGGCTCTTCATTAAGTTGGAAGGAACTTTTCAATAGGTTGATGCATGACTTTTTAAAGTAAACTAAAAAGTTTTTACTTTTTAACACTTTTATTAGTAATAGGTAAGGAACTACCATACATTTGAATGTAGCACGAATCTGACATGGATCTCTCTTAAAACAGAAGGAAAATTAAAAGAAACTATATAGGAAACAATAAAATTAATTGTTTCTAGAATAGAAAACTGGGCTGAATAAAGTAAAATAAAATACATCAGAAATCACATAAAGGAAATCGCGCCACAGGAACATATATAGCACAGGAGCAGCTGTATATATCAATAGGATCTTAGAAAGGTGTTCAGTCAGAAGTTGAATGTGAATCAGCAGTGTGATGAAGCTGCAAAGAAGTTTAATGTGTATTAAGAGAGCTGTAACTTCCAAGTCTGGTCCCCTTCATGATTGGATAACTGTGTTCTTATCAAACAGGCAACAAATGGTTAAAATAGGGAGTGCCCTATCAAATCCTGCACCTGTCAACAGTAGTGTCCCTCAAGGCAGCATTCTAGGACCAACACTATTCGTTCTTTACATAAACGACCTTTGTGATCATATTATAAGCAACTGCGTTCTCTTTGCTAACAATGTTAAACTATTCAACACCACCAACAATACTTCTACCCTTCAAAAAGACCTTGACCATGTATCATAATGGTCTGATAACTGGCAACTTCAAATCTCAACCAACAAATGCTATGTCTTACACATTGGCAAAAAGAATCCGAACACAAAATACAAACTTGGAGGACATGACCTTGTAGACGGCCCTCAAGGACCTTGGAGTACTCATATCTAATGACCTAAGCGCCAGAGCCCATTGTAACAACATTGCCAAAAAGGCACTAAGAGTTGTTAACCTAATCTAGCGTAGCTTCTTCTCTGGCAATATTACATTGCTAACCAGAGCATTCAAAACATTTGCCAGACCAATCCTCGAATACAGCTCACCTGTCTGGAACCCGCACTACATATCGGACATTAATACAATTGAGAGAGTCCAGAAATATTTCACAAGAAGAGTCCTCTACTCCACTGCTCGCAACAGAATACCCTATTCCACCAGACTTGAAATTTTGGGCTTAGATAATTTAGAGCTACGTCGCCTTCGATCTGATCTAAATGTAGTTCATAAAATCATTTGCCACAATGTCCTACCTGTCAATGAATACTTCAGCTTCAACCACAACAACACACGAGCACACAATAGAGTCAAACTCAATGTAAACCGCTCGAAACTCGACTGCAGAAAATACGACTTCAGCAACAGAGTAATTAATGCCTGGAATGCACTACCTGACTCTGTGGTTTCTTCCCCAAACCCCCAAAACTTTAACCTTAGACTGTCTACAGTCGACCTCACCCCATTCCTAAGAGGTCTGTAAGGGGCATGCATAAGTGCACCATCGTGCTTACCATCCCTGTCCTACTGTCCTATTGTCCAAATTTACCTGTACCTACTTTGCTAATGTTCATGTTTATACCATATCTGTTATCTTGTATACGTTTTGACAAACAAACAAATAAATAAATAAATAAATAAATAAATAAATAAATAAATAAATAAATAAGTAAGAAGAAATAGTAGTTTCATTTGATTTTATACTAGTTTAATATCTTATCTGAAATATCCAGTTTTGGATGTCATTCTTTAAGAAAGAAATAAACAATTTCAATTGGTCCATGGAAGAGTAACCAAAATGGTCAAGGGAAGGGAAATCCTATGAAGAAAAGAGAGTGTTGAGCTTGGACAAGAGAAAATGAACAATATACTGCTTAATGCCTGAAGGGATGACACATAAAAGAAGACAGAAACTTGGTTTTATGTTTATTATTTAATTATTTAATTAATTAATTAATTAATTATGACATTTATTTGCCACCCATCTCATATCCAACAACTCTGGGTGGCTTATGTTTACTCTGAAGCCAAGGCTTCTTTTGTTGGGCAGGAGTAAGATCTTTACAAAGTGGGCAGAAAACATATTTTGCTTTATGATGTTTCTTTCTAGATGGACTAGTTTTAAAATTTAAATAAAATATTTGGAATCTGCAAAGCTTCAGAATTAATCAGCCCCTTTGTTGGCAGCCAATAGATGCTACATTTATATTATAGCAATAGCACTTAGACATATACCGCTTTACAGTGCTTTAAAGCCCTCTCTAAGTGGTTTACAGAGTCAGCATATTTCCCCCAACAATTTGGGTCCTCACTTTACCCACCTCGGAGGGATAGAAAGCTGAGTCAACCTTGAGCCTGGTGAGATTTGAACTGCCAAATTGCAGGCAACCAGCAGCCAGCAGAATTAGCCTGCAGTACTGCACTCTAACCACCATGGCTCATATATAATACTGGTACCATGATGTTCTGGTTGCCAACAGGAAAATTTAAAATCTCAGTTTTAACCTATAAAGTGCTATATGGCTTGGTATGTAGTTAAAACTGTATGTTTCAAATAGACTCCTTCCGCCCAATTCACATATTTCAACACTGACCTCCTCTTCAAGAGATCTGGGAAGAAGAAGTGCTTCTATGTAGCTACAGTGGTCCTCTTAGCAGTCTTCCACAAGAGCTCCAAATATCAATGTTAGGAAGATAGAGTTCATTAAAAGGATTGAGAGGGGTAGGAAAGAATAATTATCTTAACAAAAATAATTGCAACAATGTGCTGGAGTATGAATTTCCATTCAACATGAAATGATATGGTTACCTACTTTTGACTATTTCTGTAAAATCTAGTAAGTAAATGCATCAAGAAAGTATAGCCAACTTCTCGTATAAAACTATTTTATCTATCTAAGCTTCAAATAAAAGAAGCCATTCACTGCATTTTAAGAATGCATGTTTATAGCTGTTGCTCCACTACACTGGGCACAACTAAATTAGCAGGTTTTTAATCTCTAGTTATAATAAGATCTGTTTTGATGGGCTTTTAAACCCACACAAAATTTCAATGATGCCAACAAGTTTAACAAGTTGCTGAAGGTCCTCTTTCAGGAAGAGCCATAATAGGTAAATTTAGGGTATGGGGATGAGGGAAGATAAGAGTGACAGTATTAAGAACACAAGTTTGCATATATTAAACAAGCATACCATCTGGAGGCTTTATATAGTATTTTAGGGTTTAATATGATTGAGTTGGCCTTTACATTTTTTAATATGTGAATAAATTTAGGCTTGTTGCACTAAATGTCTAACAACACTTTCCTGCCCTTCTTCTCATCAGTATTGATATATGTACAAATGTATGCCAATGTGATAAAGGAAATGACAGAAATGGGAAGTCAGGAACTGTGACTGGTAGATCAGCTAGGAAATTCTATTCAATTCCTGAATATGCTTATCTGATTTTAGCAATAGTAAAAAGAATATACCAGTAGTAATATGGGGAAGTTAAGGCCGTCCCGATTTTGCTGAATCTCTGATCTCAGTTTTTCTCACCATGCTAGTCAAATTTCTGAAAACTGAATTTTAATGGCATCTATGGGCTCTCTGCTTCAAACTATAAATTCAGGTTTGAAATAATTATCTAAATCAAGGTTAGATAATTTGGCTCCTTTCGAAAGTGCTGGACATCAACTTTGTCAATCCTCGCTGGCATGGCAACAGCAGAGATTGTAGGAGGAGCCCAAGAAGAAGCAATATTCATTCAATATGGGGCAATATAAATAAATGTATTTTTTTAATGAAAGCCCAGTTGAAGTAATCACAAGTTCTGAAGGCTGCCTTGATGTGTAGATCATCAAATGCAAAAAAAGACCCAGGAGCTCCTCTGTAACAGACAAAGAAGAGAACAATAAACAAAGCAATGTTGTCATTCCATGCATTGCAGGAATATCTGAAAAGCTCAAGAGGTTTTTCACCCAACACAACATGTATGGACTTTTTAAACCCAAGAATACGCTGAGGCAGAAGCTTGTCCATCCCCAGGATAAAACACCCAGACGCAAACTGAGCAATGTGATATATGCAGTACAATGCAGGGAGACATGCAGATCTGTACATGGGAGAAATAAGCCAGCTGCTGTGGCCTAAAGGTGGAGCTCTTGCCTCCCAATCAGGAGGTTTGTGAGTTTGATCTGAGGTAGAGGCAGATGTAGGGTCTCCTGTTTGGGCAGGGGGTTGGACTAGATGACCTGCAAGGTACCTTCCAACTATGTTAATCTGTTAAAATAACCACTTCACAAATGCATGGCACAACATAGAAGAACAGATCCATCAGGACAAGATTCAGCAGTTCAACTGCATTTGAAATACAAATACCACTCCTTGGAAGACAGCAAAGTCTTCAAAAGTCCGCATTCTGGAGAGAGAGGACCGCTTGTTTAAAAGAGGGGTCAAAGAGGTCATTTACATTAAAATTCAACAGCCCTTTCTCAACAGAGGGGGGGCGGAGATACAACACAACCTAACTTCTGTTTACAACATAGTCCTTTCAGCAGTTCCAAAAAGGTTCCATACCCATTTGCACTGTTCAGTTGACCCTGAGGGCACAGATAAACCTCCAAGTGGTCTCTTGAAAAAGCACCTGTGGGGCTTCAAGGGTTAATGTTAAGAAAATATGAGGGGGGGCATGAAACTGTTTTAATATATTTATTGTTTTATATATTTATTGTCATTTTTGCGTGAGATGGGTGACTGCAAATATTACATATGTATATAATGTCTATATGTACATGTATAACCACCATTCTTCTATACTTCCTATAATATAGTTCAAGTTTTTGGAGCTATATTTTACGGAAATGTCAACGGCAAGAATAATTAGCATTATTAACAAAGCATTTAGAGCATAGAAAATCTACTTATATGAAATCATTATAGATTAAAGTACTGTTGAGTAATACTTCTATTACATCTGCTTTTAAGTTGGCCCAAATTAATTATAAAAAATAATCTACTTTCAAATAATCAACTAAATAACATGAGGATCTGTAGATGTGTAGATAGATATAGAGATATAGCCCATTTGCTACCTTTTTATAAATACTTTTGAATGAAATATCAAGAAAGGCAGGAAGCTGTAGTGAGTAGCCAGTTTGGTATAGTAATTATGGCACTGACTAGAAACCAGGAGACTGTGAATTCTGGGCCTACTTTAGGCATGAAAGCCAGTTGGGATGACTTTGGGTCACTCACACTCCTGCAGCCCAACATCCTTCATGGAGTTATGGCGTAAATAGGAGACAGCAGTATTAGGCATGTTCATTGCTAAAAAATATCACTAAGTTAAATATAAAAATGCAGGATAAAATATAATAATAATAATAGCATCAGTCATGGTGGTCATGTGCAGATGTACAGTAGTTTGCTGCTATTTGCAAATTCTAGTCCTATTATTTGCTGCTCTGGGTGTTAATTTGTCCCGCAACTTTGAGGTCTATGGTTCAGCCCTAAATTGCCTTCCTCATTGCATAATTGCCTGGGATAGCCATGTCTCTAAATTATTTTATCTGTTTCTTTCCCTGTTAATCATTATGCACTAGCATTACATATAATTCTTTTGGCTGTGAACATTGTATGCTTTAATATAGAGCAGTGATGGTGAACCTATGGCACGCGTGCCACAGGTGGCATGCAGAGCCATATCTGAGGGCACGCGAGGCGTTGCCCTATGTCAGCTCCAGCTGCATGTACGCACTGGCCAGATGATTTTCGGCCTTTTCGGCCATTTCCGCTCTCCCCACGGCGAAAACGGCCCAACGGGCCAACCGCAAGTTCACTTGTGTGCTCACCCTCCGCCTCCTTTTCGCTGTCAAAGGTCTTCAGGAACTTCTTCTGCTTTGGACAGTTGCAGCCAGGCCTCTCACATCTTGGCCCATTTCTTCTGCAGCAGGAAAGGCTTTCCTGAAGGCCTGTGTAGCCGATAACAGAGCTCCGGATCGATCTGGAGCTCTGTTATTGTCTGCAGAGGCCTTCAGGAAAGCCCTTTAGGAAAGGCCTCTGCAGCTGATAACAGAGCTCCGGATTGATCTGGAGCTCTGTTATCGGCTACACAGGCCTTCAGGAAAGCATTCCCAGCTGCAGAAGAAATGGGCCGAGATGTGCAAGGCCTGGTTGCAACTATGTGAAGATAAGTAGTAGGGCAGCTCCACTTCCTTTTGTTTCCAAACTTCTAATTGGCCTGTTGGGCCATTTTTCGCAGTCCCCAGGCTTTACGAGGCTTTCCTGAACCCTGGGGAGAGCGAAAAACAGCTCAATGGGCCTACTGGAAGTCCGGAGGTTTCAGTGAGGCCTGTGCGCATGCATGGAGGGGAGAAGCATGGGGGGGTTGTGTGCATGCGCAGGGCATTGCATTATGGTTGTGCGCATGCGCAGGACATTGCATTAGGGTGTGAGTACGTGCATGCACGCTATCGCGCACACAACCTTTTGGCACCCGAGCCGAAAAAGGTTCGCCATCACTGATATAGAGAGACTTCTCTGGTGGGAGACAAGTCCTAAAAATGGGAGACATTATTATGTAGGGTTTGAAAGGATAATGGCTATCTCTTTCTATCCAGCCCTTAAAATGATAGTTTTCCTAGTCAGTAGCATCAATCCTATTGTCCCTAGTTTTATTTTAAGAACTTGTCTCAGTCAGTGAGTGAAATATACAAACTTTATTATGATTTCAAATTCTATTTGCCAAGATGATGAATGCTTTGGTGATATTGTCATAATCTATATCTGTAATAATAATATAGTGCAGAAACTTGAATGCACAGTCCTGCCAAACATCCAGCCAAAATTTTGGGTACGTTACGTGGATAAAACTTTGGCCATCGTCAAACTCACCAGACTAGAAGAGATACACTCAACAACGTATTCACTGGGCTCAATTTTACACCTGAGGAAGAAAAAGAACAATTCCTCTTCCTAGATATTGACATAAGGAGACAAGATGATGGCAGATTAACAACCTGCATATACCGAAAATCGAGGCACACAGACCAAATTCTTAATTTCACAAGCAATCACCCAACTACACACAAGAAGAACTGCATCCAGACCTTTTTCAAAAGAGCCAGAACACACTGCAGCACAGAGTCATTAAGAAAAGCAGAAGAGAAACACCTTTTCAAAGTTTTCCTCCACAATGGCTATCAAAAAAAATTCATAATATGATCCTTGTCATCCAAACCTTGACAAAATACAACCACAACACACAAAGAAGTATTGCCATATATCAAAGGAACATTCGAAATGGCTGCCAGAATTATGCAACCCCTAGGAATATATGTCACAAACCCACATCTACACTCAGAAAAGAGCTATCAAAATCAAAGACAAAATACAAAAGGAAGACATCAGCAACATAGCATACAAAATCATTTACAACTATTGTAACCAATTCTATGTGGGACAAACAGGAAGGCAATTGAGAACAAGGATTCATGAACATCAACTAGCAGTAAAACAGCACAACGAAAAATCCCTGATCTCAAACCACATTGATAATGAACAACACCAGTTTGATTGGGAAGGAAAAAAATCATTGGCCATGCTAGCACCCGCCATGAATGTGAATTTGTTGAGGCCTGGTATTCTACCAAAGGAGCAATTAACAAACATATTTGTAGCGTCTCCAGGAGCCTTGGAGACTGGGAGCGGCTCAGCCCATTGGCTGGTTCCCCGCCGGCTTCCGAGCGGGAGAATTCGCGAGCTGCCATTGGCTGCCGCGCCTGACAGCTACATATAAATAGCTGCCAGAGCGCGGCTGAGGTATTCTGTTCTATGCTAGTTCTACTGTTGCTTGTTCTGTTGCTAGTTCAATAAATACTTGGAATTGTTCGTGACAAGCCTCCTTTCTTGCTGCCCGCGGCGTCGGACATAACAATTAGTGGCGACGAAGGTGCCGGCATTTTTTTCTTTCTTTCGCGACCCGCCTAACTGTCCAAGCCGCGCTGCCGTGAGGTTGTCCGCAGCCGCTAATGGCCAGCAACAGAACCAACCCATCTTCTTTCGAATCTTTCTGCCCTGCTGAGGAAACCTGGGATGCCTACCTCGAAAGGTTTGACTGTTTCCTTCAGTGCAACGATCTCACTGACATTACGGATGCCTGCAAGTGGGCATACTTTCTTAACTCGTGCAGCCACCAAATGTTTAACACCGCACGAGCGTTAGTGGCTCCTTCGATCGTTAATAACGTCCCTTGGCCTGATCTCCTCAAAATCCTGAGGGACCATTACTCCCCTGCACCTTCGCGCATAGCCCGCCGTTTTGCTTTTCAGCAAAGGCTGCAGAAGGAGGGGGAGAACATCACCCAATACATGGCGTCCCTCAGGAATGCCGCCTTAAAATGCGACTTCCCTAATCTGGATGATTCGCTGCTTCAGCAATTGGTCTGCGGGGTCAGAGATATCCGCCTGCAGCGTCGCCTTTTGGCAAGAACAGAGCTGACCCTTGCTGTTGCCCTTGATGAGGCGTGTGCCGCCGAAATGTCCAGCACGTCAGCAGCCGAGATCAACAGGTTCCAGCCCAGCGGAACTCAGCCTGCGCGCATGGAGCCTGTCCACTACCAACATGAGGAAACTGCCTCGGGACCAGCAGAGGACCCCGCCGTCTGCCGCATCCAAGCCGCAACGAGGAACCGCCGCCCCGTGCAAACCTCGCAGCCGCCTGCTTCGCTGCCCTTCCAGGCAGAGCCGTCTTGCCAGCCTGGCATGCCTGCCTGCCTCAGCTGCGGAGATCTTCACCCAAGAAGCACCTGCCGCTTCAGAACCGCGACCTGCCATCGCTGCGGCCGCTACGGCATCTCGCCCGCATTTGCCGCTCCAGCCCAGCCGCCGCTGTCCCTTCAGCACCCGCCCGCCGCCTTCCAGAGAAACAGACGGCGGCTGTTTCGCAATGCACCTGCCTGAAGATTGCCCTGCAGAGGAGGTCTACCTAGCTTCTGGTGGGGGTGGGCATAATTTTTTTTCTTTCTGTCAACATAGCTGGGGCACCTTGCTCTATGGAAGTGGACACTGGCTCTTCCAGGACAATTATTTCCTGGAGCACCTTAAAACGCCTGGTGCCTACTTTCTCTGAGACTGCCTTAAAACCATGCCTTCTAAGACTACGGGACTATCAGGGAAATGCCATTCCCATCATGGGTCAGGCTACCCTATTGGTGGAAAAGGGCTCTTTTGCTGGCCCTCTGACATTGGTGGTGGTTTCGGGCTCCCTCCCCTCCCTACTGGGGCTGGACTGGTTCGACTCCCTGGGTCTCTCTCTCTCTGGGATACACACCACTGTGTGTGAGGGCTCCTCTAACCTATTCCTGGAATTTGCTGATGTCTTTGATAGCACCCTGGGTACCTACGTGGGCACCCCAATATCCCTTAACCTGGATCCCAACATTGCTCCCATCCGCCTGAAGCCCAGGCATGTCCTTTTCGCCCTGAGGCCTAAGGTGGATGCGGAGCTGGATAAACTGATAGCCCAGGGGGTTTTAGAGGCCACCGACCACGCAAAATGGGAGACCCCCATAGTGGTGCCCCTTTGCCCAGATGGGTCAATCAGGATCTGTGAGGACTACAAATGTTCCCTCAACAAGGCCTTGCAAGACCACCCATACCCTGTCCCTGTTGTGCAACACTTACTCCATTCTCTGGAGTAAGTCTTTGCCAAACTGGATATGGCCCAGGCTTACCAACAGCTCCCGGTGGATGATGCCACCGCCGAGGCTCAGACAATAGTCACCCACCGGGGAGCTTTCCACTGTCGCCGCCTCCAGTTTGGCGTGAGTGTTGCCCCTGGCCTGTTCCAGAATGTGATGGAACGGTTACTTTGTGGGTTACCCGGGGTAGTCCCCTACTTCGACGACATCCTGATCTCCGCCCCCGACAGACCCCAACTCCTAGAGAGGGTTCAAACTGTACTACTACGTTTCAGGCAAGCTGGCCTAAGATTGAAGAAAAGCAAGTGCCAGATTGGGGTGCCCAAGGTCGAATTCTTAGGCTATTCCATAGACTCTGAGGGGATTCACCCAACCCCATCCAAAGTACAGGCCATAAAGCAAGCCCCTCAACCTTCAAACAAAACCGAGCTACAGGCTTTTCTGGGGCTCTTAAACTTTTACAACGTTTTCCTTCCCCACAAGGCCACAGTAGCCGAACCGTTGCATCGCCTCCTCAATGCACACCAACCTTGGCACTGGGGCCAGGAAGCCCAAAAGTCATTCAACAGTGTCAAACAGCTTTTAACGTCAGACGCTGTATTGGTGCAATACAGCCCGGATCTGCCCCTCACGCTTACAGCCGATGCATCCCCCTTTGGCATCGGGGCAGTTCTGAGCCACGTCCAGCCCACGGGTACAGAGGCGCCTGTCGTCTACTTCTCACGCACACTCTTCACCACAGAGCGTAATTACAGCCAGACTGACAAAGAAGCTCTCGCCCTCGTGGCTTCTGTAAAGAAGTTTCACGATTACTTATATGGCAGGCCATTCACACTGGTCACCGATCACAAACCTCTCCTGGGCATCCTGGCTGGGGATCGCCAGACCCCACAATTTATTTCCCCTAGGCTCTCCTGGTGGGCAGAATTCCTGGCTGGCTACTCTTACACCTTGACATACAGGCCTGGCCACTCAATCGCCAATGCTGACGCCCTCAGCTGCTACCCTCTTCCCATCGCTGTCCAGGACCCTGCTCCCACCTCTGAAGTCCTTCTTATTGAGGACCTAGGCCTTCCCATTTCAGCCTCGGATATCGCCATCCATTCCTCTTCTGACCCTATCCTCAGCCAGGTCCTTGACTGGGTAAAGAGGGGGTGGCCCTTGGGTAGATCAGACCCTTCATTCCAACCATTTTGGGTGCAACAGTTTGAACTGTCCACCCATAAGGGATGCCTCCTTTGGGGAAACAGGGTAGTAGTCCCTCCATCCCTTTATGAGCCCATACTAAGACAACTTCATGACAGCCACCCTGGCATTGTTAGAATGAAGGCATTAGGGAGGAGTTATGTCTGGTGGCCAGGCATGGACCAGGCCATTGAGTTTTGGGTGGCTCAGTGTCAGGTTTGCCAAGCCTCAAGGCCAGCACCACCAGTTTCCCCACCCAGGGTTTGGGAGACTCCCAGGGGACCCTGGTCGAGAATCCATTTGGACTTTGCAGGCCCTCATTTGGGAAAGCAGTTCCTGATCCTAGTTGATGCCTATTCAGGGTGGATGGAGGTAGAATTAATGTCATCCACCACCTCAGAAGCCCTAGTGCACATCTTACTAAGGTGGTTTGCCACCCATGGCCTCCCAGACCTACTGGTGTCAGATAATGGGCCTCAATTTACCTCGGCCCACTTCCAAATGTTCCTGGCGGCCAATGGCATCCACCAGGTCCTGACTGCCCCCTGGCACCCTGCCAGCAATGGCAGGGCGGAAAGGGCCGTTAGGACAGCTAAGGAAACTATCAAAAGACTAAACACCCCCAACTGGAAAGATAGGGTGTCACAATTCCTACTGGCCCAACACACCACGCCGTGCCCAGTGACTAATCGCAGCCCGGCTGAGGCCTTGATGGGCCGACGCCTGAGAACGGTGCTTGACTGCTTGCACCCCGACTATTGCCCAGAGAGCCAGCCCCCCCAGGAAGGCCGGCCTAGGGGGTTCAGGGAAGGCAGTGCGGTGTTTGCTAGGAATTTTGGCGGGGGAACCAAAGTGGCTGCCAGCCAAAATAACTGAAGTGACAGGCCCCTGTTCCTACAGGGTCGAGCTAAATGATGGGCAAGTCTGGAGGCGGCACATAGACCAGCTACGGAGCCGAACGGTGACGGTCTCAGCCCAGCCGCCTGAGATAGGCCTCCCGCCAGCCAGGGCCTCCGACCACGCAAAGTCGGCGATCACACCCGTTCCCCTGGCAACCCCCGAATCGCTCGACCTACCTGTCCATTCCAGGGTCACCGACCAGGAACCACCGGGCCCATCAGGAGATCCACCGCCAGCCGAGGTTTTCCCAAGCAGCACAAACAGTCCAGCAGCCACTCCGACTTCCTCCTTCCAGGAGATCCGACGCTTCACCTGCCTGCGCAAGCGCCCTGCTTACTTGAGCGATTACGTTTGCTCTTGTCAGGTGGGGAGGGGTGTAGCGTCTCCAGGAGCCTTGGAGACTGCGAGTGGCTCAGCCCATTGGCTGGTTCCCCGTCGGCTTCTGAGCGGGAGAATTCGCGAGCCACCATTGGCTGCCGTTTCTGACAGCTACATATAAATAGCTGTCAGAGCGCGGCTGAGGTATTCTGTTCTATGCTAGTTCTACTGTTGCTTGTTCTGTTGCTAGTTCAATAAATACTTGGAATTGTTCGTGACAAGCCTCCTTTCTTGCTGCCCGCGGCGTCGGACATAACAATATTGACCTCAATCCAGCATATGAATATATAAGAAATCAGACTATTCAAACAACCAATCAACAAAAGAACCAATCAGCTGCTCAGAATTTAAATATAGCTCCATGGGAACAACCAACTAAATGACCAACTGACCACATTGGCACACAAGACATTTATAAGCTAAGAAGAATAAGACAAGACAATCCTGATGATGATGTTACCTAGTCTGGTAACGAAATGTTCAGAAACTAAATTGAAACAAGCTTGGAGAGCAAACCACTGCCAAAATCTAAAACCTGAGCTACAAGTATTTTCTATTATTTCAAAATATATATCTGTGCTAGGTAGGAGGATTCTTGCATCAGCAGTTAAGTTTTCAATATACGGTATTCTCAATGGACATTAAGATGAAACCATGTACGCTGCATGGATTGGCAGACACAACAACTTTCAAACTGTTGTCATATTATTTCACAAGTTTTCTATCCCAAGTGCAAAATCCCATGCACCTCTTCTAAAATAGTTAAGAGTATCTTTTTTCTGAAGTAAGTAGAAAAGGTAGCTAGGATATCTGCTGAATTATCACTGAGTTAGGAAGTGTTGTCCTCCAAGAACTTGTCAAAAAACAATGTGATAAAAGAAGTTTTATTTCAGTGTGAAGATATTGCTGCATCTTTCAACTAAGTGATACTAGCTATAGTCAAGATAGACATATACTTACAAGTGTAATGTAAACTGGGATGCACCTTTTAATGGTACAAGAGAATGAGGTATTAGAAAAAGAAAGGAGGAGACAAATACCACCTTTGGTTGCCTTCATTTATTGATTGTATTTCATTTCTATACCATTTCCCATGATACAAAATCCCTGTTTTTAAGGATATTAAATATTTATTTTTCAGTTAGGGTTGTTAAATATTTATCTTGTTTATTTAAAAGTTAAATGTATACTTTCTTTAATCAACAAGTTCAGAATAGTACTACTGAAATAGATTTATACCAAACAACTCTCAAAAATGAACTTAAATGTCACTTAAATGACATTAAATGGGAACTTAAAGAAACAATATATAAGGAATTAGAAAAGCATTTAAAATGTTTTAAGATGCTGAAGCAATTAAAAAAGTTTTACCTGCCAGGTGCCTAAAAGCAAGCTAAGTTAGAGTGTGCTAAAGACATTAGCCAGAACATTACAAAAATAACCTCTTCTTCTTACCAAAATTCTCTTTTGAAGAATGAGAGTTCAACTTGGAGTAAGATGACCTTTGCCTTCAATAAGCAGGACCCAGTGCTTTTATCAAAATGACAAAATCAGCTCAGCTCCTTATATATGTCCATATAGTATTGCAATACATGCACAAAAGGGATCATTCATGACACTGCTTTCATCATTTGTTCATTTCTCCAACATTCCCTGTGTATATTTACAGACTGCCACACTTATTTTATTTTATGCTGCCATTGCTAAAGTAAGTTGATGTTATTGAGCATCTTTTGAACACCGGTCTCCTAGTCAAATCAGACCCACTTTGCTACGGTGTCTGCCTTGGAGTTCCAGCATGTATGACAAATGGCCCAAAGTGATTCTTGTAATCAGTTGTGTTTTGTGATGTCTGGTTCATGTATTGCAGGTCTTCTTGAAATGACTGTATGATTATGTTGATAAACATTGTTTAGTTTCTTCATTCAAAGAGATTACATCACTACGGGGTGGGAGAATGTACGTATTTAACAAGTAGAAATGCAAGTAAAAAAAGTATTGCAAACTAAATTCCTTAGTATTAGAAAAACATAATTTAAAAATGTGGCAAACAGGATAAAACTCGGAAAGAGACTGTTCTAATCCCAGTCTTTTTAAAAAATGATTGATATTGATAAATATTCAAATGTTCCCCCCAAAAAGACTGCATGTAGATTTATTTCTTATTGTTTGTGTTACACAGAAGTTATATATTTGTACACATATGTATTAAGCAGTGCTGCCAGCAGAGTGAAACTGATCTATTTTGTGATGTGATGATGATATACACTATAGTTACAGATATATCTGCTACTAAACTCTGCTGAAGGCAGGAGAGCCCAGCCCTAACTAAAACTAACAGGCTAAGGAAAAACAATTTCTCAATTACATTAAACTGGGAATACCAGTGAAAGCTGAACTACATAAATTTAAACATATGGCTATATAAAATTGCAGTACAAACTATAGAATGAAATGTCAAACACAATACAGAATGGAAACGTCAAGAGATTCAACAGAGATTGGAATTGTTTTGGATATGTTCTGCCAGTGTATGTTAAAATAAATAATAAAAACAGGTCAATGTATACAGTATCACCCAGATAATATTTGTTCCTTTCATTGTAATCCCCATCCATGTTTTTTCATTATTTTGCATTCCTGGTATACCAAAACCAGTTCTTTGGATAAAATGATTTTTGGAACATTTACAGTTCTATAATTCTTAGCTCTCTAAAATCATGGCTGGAGGAATAACATGAAACTTATTCTTTCTGCCCTAATAATGATCATCTGGAATCAGGGACTTTGGTGTAGAAAAGGACAAACTAATTTTAAATTAGATAAAAAATAGTAAAAAGGGATGTCTATAAATGTGTGCATGTCCTAAGTTTTGCTGACTTCAAAATTACTCAGTCAATTAGCTGACTATAAGCGAATTTTAAATTAGATTAAAAATAGTAAAAGAATTGTCTATAACAATGTGCATGTCCTAATTCTTGCTGATAGCAAAATTATTTTTTAAAGTAAAAAAGAAAGAATAATGTGTACTGAACTTAAATTCAGTAACTTCCAGCAGCCCATATTAATGCAAGAATTAAATTTGGGACTGTTTACCAGTACTCCAACACTTGCAAATATTTTCTGATCTTTTCGGGATATAACCTAGCTGCTAATGTTTTTTACTCACTATATAGACAAATTTATGACTTTCCTGATTAATACAAAAGAAACACACTTTGTCCTTTGCCACTAATCAGGTCAAAGAGCATTTGAAGGATGCACTCTGATATCCCAGGAAGATCATCATAGTAAGAAGATTCAACAGACCTTGTTCATCAACTAGAAAAGGAATAGCTTAAAGAACTCTGTTTCTCTCTGCCAGAAGAAACAATCAACTTCCTAATGTGTTGTTCCTCTGGGACCATAGAACAGAAGGTAAGGGAGCTATTGCAAGGTTCAAATTAATGAAAGCCATAGCTTGTTTAAATAGAAGATCGTGAATTTGTACTATAATATCTTGTATTTTCATTTATCAGCCCAGCACAGTGTACGTGGAGGATGATTTATCCCCACAGAAGCACATTTGGAAGGTGGATTGGGCTAAAGGAGAGGGAGAAAGAAAGGCCAGCCAGTCATCTAGTCATATCCATGTAAAATGGGGACTTTAATCAGACTCTCCCCAATCTAATACCGTAATTACCACACCATTCTCACAATAGGGTAGGTTCACACATTATTCTAAATCAAATAATCTCATACTACATATATAAGTGGCAAATGGCACCCTGGAAAGGTATGAAAAATTATTGGTATGGGCCATATCCAGAAATGGACAAGTACAGGCTGATTGAATGCAGAGTCCCAAATACTGTAAGTGTTATTCACTTACTGTAGTATCTGGGAACATTAAGCTAGGCAAGAATGTATTTGCCCCTTAAATAGACTGGCTTAATATGTAATGCAAAGTGATGGGTAGGTTCACCAATAAACCAGTTTCACAAAGCACACTAAACTAAGCCCATACATCACATTATGATTTACCGTATTTTTCGGAGTATAAGACGCACCGGAGTATAAGACGCACCTTAGTTTTTGGGGAGGAAAATAGGGGAAAACAATCTGCCTACCAGGTATTCATCTGGCTAGCATCCTTAGTCTGGTCAGCTTCAGCACATTATTTTATCCCCTGGTTAGGACTTAAAAAAACCTTCTTCTGAGAGAGTAACAATGAAAGAGCATGCAAGCCAGTAAGAGCTGGGAAGATTGTTAGCACCTAGTTAGGGCTAGAAAAAAACTTACTCAGAGCAAGTAGAGCAATGAAAAAAAATTCTGCAAAAACTTAGGGCTGGAAAAACATTCTTTGGAGAGAGTAACAATGAAAAAGCCTGCAAGGTAAGAGCTGGAAAGATCTGTTAGCACCTAGTTAGGGCTGAAAAAAAAAGCTACATTCGAAGTATAAGATGCACCCAAATTTGCAGCCACTTTTAGGGAGGAAAAAGGTGCGTCTTATACTCCAAAAAATACGGTAGTTCAATGTAGGAACCCAACCATTGCAAATTGAATTTGCATTTAGAATAATTACAGCAGTCTCCAGACGTCTCAGTTACACAATTCATGATAGCATGGTCAACATTGCAACTTTAAGGGGAAAATGTCCTTTAGGTGGGCTCTCCTCACACGTAATTGTTGTACAAGCTTATATAATTTAGAGAACATCACAAAGAGGAAGCCAGAGATAAGGTGTCTAATCCAGCATGATATGAAGTAAATACAATTCTAGAACAAATTAGAAGCAAAAGATTGGTTTCATTTTAGAATGGAGAAATGTTTGGACAGCTTTAGCAGCAGAGCTTAACAAATATGTTTATGCATGCTTTGAAAATGATTATGAAGAAATGCTTTGGCCCTACGTAACCTCTCCATAATCCATTAAAGCAGCTTGATTCTTTTTCAGGGTTGTGCATAAGCCTGAAAAAAGTTGGGGGTTCTTGAATGAACAGAGCAGTATCATGTTCACCTAAGTACCTATGCATTTCTAAGTAAGTGAAACATGTAAAATAAGTTCCAGGATAATATATTGCAAGAATCCAGATTTGATCCAATAATGATTTATTGAAATTTAGACAACCTTAGAAGCAGCAGCTTTACATCAATTCACAGACTGATCGCTGTGTTTGCATGGTCTACAGAGTCCCTTGGGAGCCTTGCAGATTTTTTCATGCCAACATGTGGGCAGCTAGATAGTAGTGAACAGATTTCTATTTTATTTCTATTTTATTTTTTTGCTGTTAACAGTTAATATAGCTCTGTGTGCAAGGACAGGCCAAGATATCGAGATGTAGAAAATGTGTCTCTCTTTCTGAATAAGTATGCCTTTTATGTTGGCTCACCTCTGTCCTGCTTGATTGGTCCCAAGCATGATATGGAACTATAAACTTTACTTCATTCAGATTAATTTCTGAGACTCTTCCAAGGTTTTTATATAGTAGGTAAGAATAACACACAAGCAGGAAGGTATACTGGGAACTCACAGATAATTATTAAGCTAGGTAAAAGCTACAGTAAACCACCCAAAGATAGAACATAAAAACTAAAATAGGCTCTGGAAAAAAAAAGCTCACAAACAATGCCCCCTAAAGTACTTTGGAATAATTACAGCTGACATTTGTATTAGTTCATGCAAAATTAATAGATTTCTAAAATCTTCATTTTAGTATTTTGCAGTCTGCCCAAATGATCCACCCCTGAGTAGTCCAAAGGAAATAAAATACCAGTGAGTTCATCACTTTGGATTCCCCAAGACTCTTACATTACTCTTCTTTGTGAGGGAGTCTTTTAACTTTTTCATTACTTTGATCTTAAAAATAGATTTTTAATTAAATTCAGGACTATTATTCCCCTTTTGGGGAATTGGGAAAAACAAATGCAACTTAGATGCAGGACCTCTGAGCATAACGCTATACCTCTCTTTACAGTTTGCTTTGGCATTTTTATATATTGTCTACTAATAAAATGTAATGATTTTCATCTTTTAGTTTGACATCTGAGACTCTTATCTTTTATCTATTACATACAGTCTTTCAGCCCATAAATACATAAAATGACAAAATAAATTACTTAATCTTGTGATATATTTTGAAATACATTAAAGCATAGCTCTATAGGAAAATTTTACTTTTAACACCTTGGACTGGTGTTAATTTTTTATGATTTTTGTATTAAGTTCAAAGAGTATCAAGGCATCATCTCAGTTACAAGTGTTCACAAGAGCCACATTTTAAAGCTTTACAATTTTCTGGTAGTTTTTGATAGAAATGTTTCAAAATGAAATTGCATCCAGTTGGCAAAGAGTTTTTTCAATTAGTTGTTTACATAGACACAAACACACATGAACACAAACAATCTTTTTTATTATAAAAACTATCAAAATCCCCTAGATCTTAATTAAAAAATAAGATTAAAAAGTTACGTAGATATTCTACAAGATATTGTCCTATCATATATTCTTTTCATATTCCAATATTGGAATATCTTGCCTGATTTAAAACAAGTGATCAAACTATTTAATTTAATAACCATTAGCAGGTCTAAAGCTAAGTTTCAATTGGAAATACCATTTTTGTAATGACTTCTGGATCTGTTCTAGTTAAAAAAATAGAGCAAAATAATAATGTTCTGAGCTAAGGAAGAAATCATTTTCCTTATCTGAAAATAAGTCAACAAAATTTCCCATCCTTTGTGAATTTAATAAACATTTGTTTTATTGAAACTAAGAAGGAAATGAGAAATAGATGTTTTCCTTGCTGTATCATATGCTTCTGTCACAGTGATTGTTCCTCTTCTTTGGGATAAGTGCTGAAATATGTTGTGGTATGGCTGCATTCTTAGTCATTTCCAAATTCTATTCCAGGACATTTGGGATAGAGCCCAAGAGCTTAGCATGTTTTCCTTTTTTCATGGTAAAATTGTGCAAATATGCATTAGAGTGTGAAAACAAACAGTCTAATACATTTTTGCAAAGCTCTTTATGTTTACTGTTTATTGCAGATACCAGATCCTAATTAAAAATGCACTAACAAAAGCCAAGATACAAAGAACAAAGATATCATGAAAGCTGGGGTTTTTTTAAATAAAAAAAAACCATGATTAATCCTCAGGGATTTTTTTTATTCTGCATCATCCCCTGTACAATTATAGTTCATATGACAGTGAAGAGAATGTAGTATTAAATATTATGATGAACTTCACCAAACTGTATTAAAAATAAATCATACTCTGGTTATATTTCTGTGAATTTAACTTTTTTCCAAATACCATAGCTGCATCCAAATCTCTTTCTCTGTGTTAGATTTTAGTGTTATCCTGGAAGAATGATAGCACTTTTAACCATAATAGGCTGAAGTTTAAAAAAGGAGTGAAGTCAACTTAATTTTGAATTTACAAAAACTAACAATTTTTCAAATTATATGGCATGCCCTTTGGTAAGTAATACTAATAATCTAATATTTCTTAGCATACTAGCCTTCAGATGTGTTAGCTGTCAATTTCTCCATCTCTTAGTGAGCGTACCTAATTCCCAAGGATTGTGGGATTGAAATTTAACACATCTGTAGAACACCAGTTGGTGAAAGGCTGCATTAATCTACATTAAGTCAAAGCTAAATCAGAATTATCTATGGAAGGCCTGTTGTTGTCATGACAAATGCCAGAAAAGGAGATTCCACAAAACAAGAATCAGCTTTGGAAATTTATGGAAAACCTGGCAAAGATAGGTTTCATTTCTAGTACTAGGGCAAAGCAATAGACACAATTTACATAGACTTCTGCAAAGCCTTTGACTCAGTGGTACATGACAAACTACTTCTAAAAATTAAATCCTATGGCATTTCTGGACACCTGCACAAATGGATTGCTGTGTTCCTGTCAAACAGGCAACAAGTGGTCAAAATAGGAAACACTTTATCAAACCCTCTACCTGTTATGAACGGTGTTCCCCAAGGCAGCATTTTAGGACCAACTCTCTTTATTCTTTACATAAACCACCTTTGTGATAATATAAAAAGCAACTGCATCCTCTTCGCAGATGATGTAAAACTATTCAACACCACCGACAACACTACTACCCTTCAAAAAGACCTTGACTATGTATCAGAATGGTCAAACAAGTGGCAACTTCAAATCTCAATCAACAAATGCTCAGCCTTACACATTGGCAAAAATAATCAGAACACAAAATACAAACTAGATGATCACGACCTTGCTGACGATCCTCACTCAGTAAAGGACCTTGGAGTACTCATCTCCAGTGATCTAAGTGCCAGAGCCCACTCCAACAGCATTGCTAAGAAGGCATTAAGAATGGTTAACCTAATCTTGTGTAGCTTCTTCTCTGGTAATATTGTACTTCTAGCTAGAGCATACAAAACATTTGCTAGACCAATTCTCGAATACAGCTCATCTGTCTGGAACCCACACTACATATCGGACATAAATACAATTCAGAATGTCCAGAGATATTTCATGAGATGAGCACTACACTCCTCTGTTCGCAAGAGAATACCTTATGCCACTAGACTTGAAATTTTGGGCCTAGAAAATTTAGAACTACACCGCCTTCGATCTGACCTAAGTGTAGCACACAAAATTATATGCCACAATGTCCTACCTGTCAATGACTACTTTAGCTTCAACTGCAACAATACACGATCTCTCAATATATACAAACTTAATATAAACCGCTCCAAACTTGATTGCAAAAAATTCGACTTCAGCAACAGAGGGGTCAATGCCTGGAATACATTACCTGACTCTGTAGTTTCTTCCCCAAACCCCCAAAACTTTAACCTTAAACTGTCTACCATTGACTTCACCCCATTCCTGTAAGGGGCGTGCATAAGTGCACTAGCATGCCTACCGTCCCTGTCCTAAAGTCCCCATTTATTTCATAAAATACCATGTACTCAAAACCATGCTTGTACTTTTATATATTCATATTAATGTTATACTTTGTTTATATCCATATATAAATATATATATATACATGCTTGACAAAATAAATAAATAAAAATACTTCTTTTTAAAAATAAGCAGGAAAGAATTGTCAAGAACCTGCTATAGGGAACTGCTGCCACTTAAAAGAGTTTATGATAGGCAAATGTAAAATGGTTTGATTTAATCTAAGTTTTCTTTTCTTTTTCTTTGTGTAGCATGAATTTGATAAGTCTGGAAGGTATACATGAACTTAACCTGGTTTGGATATATATCTACTGCGTTAAATATTCATCTGAATCTTGTTGAACTAAAATTACACTATTATACTAGACAACAATTTTTTTCAAAAGTTTTGCTTTGTAAAAAAAACTTGGTGATTATGATAGACTCCTTCAAACTGAATATAAAAACAATTTTGTATAGGAATCTTAAGAAATATGAAATTCACTTTTAATGACTATATTGATTTAATTACATAGTATTTCCAACGTGCTACATGAGTTCAACAGGGCTAAAAGTGTTTTGATGATGACTTTCATTTGCATTCAGTGTTTGATGCATCTTGCTGCAATGTCAAACAATAGTCAGCTACCATTGATGAATTCCAGTTGCTCTGATTAAATCACCAGATTTAGAAAGCAAGAGACTGTGGGAGTTCAAGTCCCACCTTAGCCATGAAAGCCAGCTGGGTCAGTCACTCTGTCTTAGCCCAACTCATCTCACAGGGATATTATTGTGGGGAAAATAGGAGGAGGAAGATATTTTGGATATGTTCACTGCCTTGAATTATTTATAAAATAATAAAATAAAAATGATAAAGGTGGAATATATATATAAAACCATTTTTCCATTGTGACAATGTTCTGGTGAACCCTTTCATCATGTTTGTTACTGATTGCACCTAGAAGTGTAAATGCAGAAAATGAATTCAGTTGCATGTTTCACTTCATGGTTTTGTATGCTGTAAGGAGTTTGTCAACCAGCTGAATGTAGTTTGGTACTTTATAGTTGCCAAGAAACTTGTCAACAACATTCTTGAATGCTTTCTAGGTGATTTTCTCGGGCTTCTGGATTTTCATTTGTTTGCCATTGATGACATATCTGATCTGTGGATCTTTGTTGATGCCTTCTTTATTCTTGGCATCAGTTTTCTTGGAAACATCTGTTTCAAATAATGGAAACCTTCACCTTTCTTGCTCATCACTTTCACAAAAACTTTAATCAGTCCGATTTTATGTGAAGTGGAGGCAAAAATATCTCTGTTAGGTCAACAAATGGTTCATGTGCCATGTTTTTCTATACTGGAACCAAATTATTTTGGAGTGGCCATTTCTTTTTAATATAACGTGACTCCCTTGCATAGCTGTCCCATTCACAATAGTACTTGGTATATCTGAGCTGCATTCCAAGCAGCAGAGCCATTACTTGTAGATCTCAGAGACATTGGGCTAGAACTGATGGGGTTTGCGCAACCTATGGAAGACTACGTGTTCCCTGTCCATGAAGTAGACAGCAATATTACATTGACTGTGAGCCTGTGTACTCTTGCAAAGCTTGATAACATCATTGCATTTACTTCTGAGAAAATGTGAATTGCAGCAAGTTCCCTATTATTTCATACAGAATAGAATAAACCCTAACATCTTCCTAAATTACTGTACTTTTACCATATTTATGTGAATGGCTTTTTAAAAGTACATAAAATTAACTTATTACATGGCTATGAATCTCTGTTTCTTCCACTTTTAAAAATTGCACTACAATAAATGAACTATTTTCCAGTACACTGGGATCACCTTATCAGAGCACACTCTCTAACCCAAAGTTGCTGCCAGTTTTTGCCCTATATATCAACTCCTTCCTGATTTTGGCAGGCAGTTGCTGATGCCACACAGCATTCCCAGTTATTTATTCAGCTTTAATACTATAGCAAACAGCTTTGCTATGAATGCTCAGTAATTCCTTTGGGGTAAGCCATTTTGCTGGAATAACCTCCAAATAGAAGGGTATTGGCAGTAGTTGATAGAGAAAAGATTCCATGTTGTATTCAGTTTCCTCACTTTATTGTGGAAGCTTCATCTTTTGTATTAGCTCATCTTTTGTGCGCACATCTTTAGTATCTCCTTTAGGATTTTAACATCATACTCACTGGTTTATAATTTCCTGCCATTGAGTTTTAGACTGTTCTGAGGTATAATGCTTGTATCATGATTTATCTGGGATTTTTTCTACAATAAATTAGATGCAATTATATTTAATATCATTTGAATATAGCATGACATCATTAAGAGGCGAGAAGTGAGAAGCTTAAAGAACAAAAGGCAGTGTATGAATCAGTGTATGGAAGTAAGGATGATAGACAAAAGGTAGAAAAGTTAAGGAGAGGTATAGTGAATGCTATTGACGTAAACTTGGTTTAGTTGCATTTCATTTACATTTATGTTATCTGTTTCTTTAATTCCCTTGACTTCTTATTTCTGATGCCTTTTCTGCATTCCACATAACACTGTTTATTGCAACAGAGAATAGTGACATGGATATCTCTCTCTCTCCGAGAGAGAATCCGAGAAAAAGTATCCTGATAGTTAATCAAAACCAGGAGCTGACTACCCGTAATATCCAAGTTATCAATAAGATTTTAATTCTTAGCAGGTTTCATTCCTGATAAATTTCCTAAATTTAGCAATGTGGCAAAACACATTTTTCTGCTGGAATAATCTTTTTATGTTTGTTTTAAAACTCTTCAGAAAAGTCTAGCTAAAGGTCAGCCTTTTCTGTGTTTTAGACTGCTTAAACCACTATTAAGGCATATTTTATTATTGGCTCAATGTTTTGAGAATATTTTATGCTTATACTAGCTAAATACCCGTGCTCTGGTACGGAACTATGTGATCGGGCGTGATAAATCAACACTTAGAACTTGAAAATTAATGAGTAGTTATGATCTGCCTCTCCTCTCCCCTTCTCTCCCTCAGGTTTGCCCCAGAGAGGCCTCTCCTCTCCTATCCCCCTTCTCTCCCTCAGGCTGTCCCCATTGATCCTCTCCTATCCCCTTCTCTACCGCAGGCTTGCCCCAGAGAGACTTCTTCTCTCCAATCCCCCTTCTCTCCCACAGGCTTGCCCCAGAGAGGCCTCTTCTCTCCTATCCCCCTTCTCTCCCTCAGGCTGGCACCATTGATCCTCTTCAATCCCCTTCTCTCCCTCAGGCTTGCCCCACAGAGGCCTCTTCTCTCCCTCAGGCTTGCCCCACAGAAGCCTCTCCTGTCCTATCCCCCTTCTCTCCCTCACCCTTGTCCCAGAGAAACCTCCCCCATCCTATCTCCTTCTCTCCCTCAGGCTTTCCCCACAGAATGCTCCCCTATCTTATCCCCTTCTCCCCTCAGCCTTGCCCCACAGAAACCTCCCCTATCCTATCCCCTTCTCTCCCTCAGGCTTGCCCCACAAAACCCTCCCCTATCCTATCCCCTTCTCTCCCTCAGCCTTTCCCCACAGAATCCTCCCCTATCCTATCCCCTTCTCTCCCTCAGCCTTGACCCAAAGAAGACTCCCCATCCTATCCCCTTCTCTCTCTCAGGCTTGCCCCACAAAACCCTCCCCTATCCTATCCCCTTCTCTCCCTCAGCCTTGCTCCACAGAATCCTCCCCATCCTATCCCCTTTTCTCACTCAGGCTTGCCGCACAGAACCCTCCCCTATCCTACCCCCTTCTCTCCCTCAGTTTTTCCCCACAGAATCCTCTCCTATCCTATCCCCTTCTCTCACTCAGCCTTGCTCCACAGAATCCTCCCCATCCTATCCCCTTCTCTCACTCAGGCTTTCCCCACAGAATGCTCCCCTATCTTATCCCCTTCTCCCCTCAGCCTTGCCCCACAGAAACCTCCCCTATCCTATCCCCTTCTCTCCCTCAGCCTTTCCTCACAGAATCCTCCCCTATCCTATCCCCTTCTCTCCCTCAGCCTTGCTCCACAGAATCCTCCCCATCCTATCCCCTTCTCTCACTCAGGCTTGCCGCACAGAACCCTCCCCTATCCTACCCCCTTCTCTCCCTCAGTTTTTCCCCACAGAATCCTCTCCTCTCCTATCCCCTGCAGAATTATTTTCATGTGGGTAGGGGGAGTAGAATGTCTAACTAATTAGCATCAGAGCGTATTAATAATACTTTTTTTACAGCCTGTCTACTGACTTGGGGATGAGTTTGACAATAATTGTGTGCAGCTTCCCTTACTTGTGTTTTCCTAATCACATGACCTATAGATATTTACAAAAGATCTGTAAATCTTTTTCTGTGCTTTTTGCCTCTCTTCCCTTTAACTGGTGTTACAGTAGAAGGAACAGAATTGTCTGAACTGAGGACAGTTGCTCACAGTTGCTCACATAGTATTTGCTGTGTGAGCAAGAAGGAGACAGGAAGGAGGCTGGCCGTGGCTTAGCTCAACTGTTCTGTAGTAAAGCTGCTTGCTGCTGTGATAGTGAAAGTGAAACTCTTCTCCTGTGCTTGTGTTTTGCATTTGGAACAAATTTATTTTCAGATGGGGAGGGGGAGTAGAACTGTTTAGCATCAGAGCCTGTTATTAATATAGGAAATACTAATGCTCCGATGGTCATTTCGAAAAATCCTTTCTTAGTTAGCACCTAGAAGGCAATACATGCCAACTTTCAAGTTTGTAGGCTTTACAGTTCTGGAGATTTCGGGATTATGGCTTGAGTGGTTTTCGCTTTTATATATACTGTATAGATTAAGAGATTGAAGAGCTTAAATGATTTATGAAGTAAATAGTTTTATGGATGTCTGTGAAACAGCACAGATGTATTTGGCACACACAGTAGTAAGCACATATTATATCACCTAGGGTGCTTTATTTAACTTCTGTTTTGTTTCATTAAAAAGTTGTGAAAAAGTCATGATGGAGCTTTTAGCTGTAAAACACTTTGCAGTATAATCTGTGGTTAGACAATTAATTCTATCCAAAATACCCTGGCTATGATAAAGAACTTTAAAGGAGTCACAGAGAATATATCGCTTTTCCATAAACAGAAAATAAAAATAAATCTATTTTGCTTCTGACTATTCTCAAGGTTCTGATAAAAAGGACAATAGATCCTGCCAGTTGAAACTAGTCTATTATTTTTTAATGTTGCAGTAAGAAGGGAAAGTAATTATTAACCTTGGATGCTCCAAAGAAGCTTTATAATAGCATAGCAAAATAGCTGGTTTTAGCAGTGAAGAGAATAACAAGTTGATCCAACCCTGAAATGATCTTGGAATGATCTTGGAAGAGTTGCAATCTAGAAAACCATCGTATCTCAACGTACAGAAGGAAAAAGTACATGGGAAACATCTCAGACAGAATAGAATAACAGAGTTGGAAGTTGGAGGACTTCTAATCCAACCGCCTGCTTAGGCAGGAAACCCTACACCACTTCAGACAAATGGTTATCTAGTCTCTTCTTAAAAACTTCCAGTTTTGGAGCATTTACAACTTCTGGAGGCAAGTTGTTTCACTGATTGATTGTTCTAACTGTCAGGAAATTTCTCCTTAGTTCTAAGTTGCTACTCTCCTTGATTAGTTTCCACCCATTAGATCTTGTTCTACCCTCAGGTGCTTTGGAGAATAGTTTGACTACCACTTCTTTGTGGCAACCCCTGAGATATCGGAACATTGCTATCATGTCACCCCTAGTCCTTCTTTTCATAATACCAGACATATCCAGTTCCAGCAACCGTTCTTTATATGTTTTTTTCTCCAGTCCCCTAATCATCTTTGTTGCTCTTCTCTGCATTCTTTCTAGAGTTTCAATATCTTTTTTACATCGTGGTGACCAAAATTGGATGCAGTATTCCAAGTGTGACCTTACCAAGGCATTATAAAGTGGTATTAACACTTCAGGTGATCTTGATTCTATCCCTCTGTTAATGCAGCCTAGAACTGTGTTGGCTTTTTTGGCAGCTGCTGCACACTGCTGGCTCATATTTAAATGGTTGTCCACTAGGACTCTAAGATCCCTCTCACAGTCACCACTATTGAGCAAGGTACCACATATACTGTACCTGTGCATTTTGTTTTTCTTGCCTAAATGTAGAACCTTACTTTTTTCACCATTGAATTTCATTTTGTTAGATAGCCCAATGTTCAAGTCTGTCAAGATCCTTCTGTATCTTAAGCCTATCTTTCTAGCTATTCCTGCTAGCTTGGTGTCATCTGCAAATTTGATGAATTCCCCATCTATCCCCTTGTCCAAATAATTGATGAATATGTTGAAGAGTACTGGGCCTAAAACAGAGCCCTGGGGTACCCCACTGCATACCTCCCTCCATGTAGATGCAGTTCCATTGAGGACTACATGTTGAGTGCAGTTGGTCAGCCAGTTACAAATCCATCTGGTGGTGATGCTGTCTAACCCACATTTTTCTATTTTATCAAGTAGTAGGTTATGGTCTACTTTGTCAAATGCCTTACTGAAGTCCAAGTAAATTATATCGACAGTATTCCTCTGGTCCACTAATTTTGTCACTTTGTCAAAGAATGCAGTAAAATTAGTCTGGCATGATCTGTTTTTGACAAACCCATGTTGGCTTTTGGTTATTACTTTGTTTGCTTCTAGGTGTTCACTGATTCGTTGCTTGATTATCTTTTCCAGAATCTTCCATGGTATATTTCAGAAGAGATCCTCCTTAGTTTTAGAGTAAAAATAAATTTAAAAATAGGGGGGAAACACTTTCAGACTTTCAGATAGTACCAGATTCTGGTACTATAATTTTACAATAAAGGTAGCATTGGTACTCATAATTTGTGCTTTTTGAAGACTGACAAACTCTGACTATCAAATGCTCCTTTTTAAAATTAAGGCAGGGGAAACCTCGGCTTAGGAGCCAAATTTAGCCAAATAAAGTTTTATGTTTAGGCCACTCCCATCTCTTCAGATGGAATTGCCTGTGAAGGCAACTTGCAAATATCTTGAGTGGCCATTTAAAATTACTCTTGTGTAGAAGAGAATGAATTTTTGAATGTGTATAAACTTCTGAATGGCCTGTTTATGAGTTTGTGAGTTAGGTCGTGTATCGTATGAAACCCAACCCACTCTATATTAGTTTCTTCAACACGATTAAACAATCAAAGTGAATTTAAAGTAATATTTGAACCAGGCATTTATAAGTTTGATTCACACTTCCTGCTTTCCTCCATGAGGATGGGCTCTTACTATATTAGGAATATATTAGAAGCTAAGGCTGCTAGGAAGGCCCACTACCGATTGTATTTGCTTCATGAAGTGTCTGTAAAGAAAGTACTATTGATTTCCGTAATAAACATTCTCATACCTGTTGATTTCCCCTCTTTCCCCTTCTTCTTGAATTAGAAGATCAGATTGGAGTGTGGGTTATATAATTTAAGAGAGAGCCAAGGGTCTTAGTAATGAGATAAACAGCTTGCATTCAACTAATTTCTGTAATGCTGTTAGATGCAAGAAAACAGGCCCTGTCTTGGCTAGATCATTTTTAAAATTGCCAACTGACAATTCTGATAAGAAACTTTATCACTTTTAAAAATCTAGTTTCTGATTTTAATCTCTATGAAAATTCAAGGATGCTCTTGAATACTGATGATTTTACTAGATTTCATATTGAAGTTGCTAGCTAAATACTGATAGTCCTTAATAACCACAATTGAGCCCAAAATTTAGGTTGCTAGATGAGAAATTTGTTAAGTGAGTTTTGCCGCATTTTACAACTTTTCTTGCCACATTTGTTAAATCGCTGCAGTTGTTAAATTAGTAATATGGTAGTTAAGTGAATCTGGTTTTCCTATTGACTTTACTTGTCATAAGGTCACAAAAGAGCATCACATGACTCTGGGACACTGCAACCGTCACAAATATGAGTCAGTTGTCAAGCATCCGAAAGTAAATCACATGACCACTGGGATGTTGCAACAGTCATAAGTGTGAAAAATGGTCATAAGTCACTAGTGCTTTTGTAACTTCGAACGGTCATTAAATGAACTGTTGCAAGTCGACGACTACCTGTAGTTTAAACAAGAAATACATAAAGCTTGGTTTTCTGTTTAATTATTAGTACAGGGCTTGGTTACATCAATTTCTCCTAAATCTCACTCCCCCGACATTCTCTGAAATAAATGACACAAAGCGTAAGAGATAGGGCGGAGGAGAGAAAACAATAATGGCCATACATTTTTTAAAAATTACATAAGAAACTAAAATGACAACAAAAATTGAAGCATATTTGTTCTTGGTGTATAGTTTCAGTAATCTATGCAGGACTTAATACCTTTCATGTATATTTAATATTCCATCATGAAGCTCAGTACTTTAGGGATATAGATGCTTACATGGTTTCAAACTAGAGCATGGGTGTCAAACTCACTGCATCGTGTTGCTGTCATGTGACGTATTGTGATGTTTTTTTCCTTCACGGCGCTGGGGTGAGCGTAGCCTGCATGTGACGCATCCGGCCCGCGGGCTGTCTGTTTGACACCCCTGAGCGTTCAAGAACATCCTTGAATTTTCATAGAGATTAAAATCATTATATATGAACCATTTTTTTCCAAAAGGGACCCTGCCATAAATCTGGCAGTTGTGATTTTTCTACCTTTGATACATCAGTAATGGAAGGATTTCACTTGATATGGACTCATGCTTCTAGAAATGAACATATTTACTTGAAATCTAATGAAAGCAATAATATAAATAGCTATTTCATGAAATATAGTTTTATCTATGAAAACACTTACTTTCTTTTAGAAATAAGACAGAATAAGTGTTGTAATTTGTGGCTTCTTATGTGCACTAGGTGACAGGCTAAAGCATCTAGGGCAGGGGTGGGTTCCTACCAGTGCGGTCTTCTCTATGGCACCGGTAGCGGCTGGCGGATTGCAAAACGGCTCCGGTGCTGTCCTCGCCGGTCCGTTGCGCGGTGCCATCTTTTTGGGGAATTTTTGGGCTTTTTTGCTTCCTATGCATGCACAGAAGCAAAATCTCACGAGGGGACACATGTGTGCGCGAGATTTTGGCAATTTTTTGCTTCTGCGCATGCGCGGAAGCAAAAAATTGCCAAAATTGCACGTGCTTGTGCGTCCCCTCGCGAGATTTTGCTTCCGTGCATGCGCAGGAAGCAAAATCACACAAGGGGGCATGTGCACGTAGTGAGCATGCGCATGAGTGAAATGTGGCGATGCACGCGCAGCGCACCGGTAGCAAGGTAAGAGCAACCCGCCCCTGATCTAGGGATGTCTATGGATATTCTCAATCATCCAGGTCATGTTACCCCAAAAGTGCTTTTTACAAAAGGCAACTGGACTTTCTTGGTTTTTTCTTTGAAGACATTCCATTTCTCATCCAAAAAGCTTCTTCAGTACATTTATGGTCAGAATGTACATTTGGAATTTTGAGCTAACAAGTTTGGCTCCTTGTATGATATTATTGTGGTTGATTGTACAGCCAGCCAGATGCATAGATTGGATTTGGCATTTTTATTTACCTATTGTGTCCTTCTCAAGGATCTGGTATTAGCAGATATTGTTTTTTCATGGTATTAAAGGTATTGTTGCTGCCTTTTGCAATTGACCGAATGTTGATGGTGTGCAAATAGTGTTCCAGTTGTTTTGGGATTGCACCCAAGGCGCCTATTGCTATTGGTAATACCTTTCCTTTTTTTTTTTTGCCACCACAGTTGTTCTATTTCTATTTGCAGGTCTTCATATATTGTGATTTTTCTCCAGTTCTTTTTCTTTTACTTTGCTGTCTCCTGGTACTACCCTGTCCAGTATATCACATACTGCCATGTGTAGACATTTTTGTCTACATTATTTTATTTCAAAACAAAGTAAAAAGGAATGAGATGGGGTAGCACAGAAAATATGATGTTACTAAATAAAGTATTAAGGGTATCAGGTTGCATCTGATATCTTAAATAGTAATTCCATTTTCCTTTTACCTATTCCTTTTGCTCAGTTAATTTATGCATTATTCAGATATAAGGGGTTTCATAGCCTCTTTAATACCTCCTTTGTTTTCTTTCCTGAAGCACATCCATGGACACAGGGGTAAAAAGAACAATGCAAAGTCAACACTATACATTATCTTCTCCCAAATTACAGTTTTTAATTTTTGTTTTTTGTTTTTTACCTTTTTGAACTAATGGCTTAGAACTAATGCTTTTTGGAAAATTACAGAGAGATTTGCAAAATGAGACTTACTTAAAACAGTGTTATGCTCCAAATGAGCTATAGATCAGAAAAGAAAGTAACAATTTTAGAAAAATAAGTATCAGATAGACGCATTTTGAGTTCATTTTCCTAAAAGGTAGACTCCCTCCCCTCTCAAAATTAGCTTCTATTTTATGTGTCAGTAAATGATTAATGCCTCCCTTGGTGAGGGAAGGACATTAAATCAAGGCCTAAAAGCATGTGATTTACAGTTTTCTGACTCTATGTGCAAATCACAAAATTCCAAAAAAATATAGAACTAAATATTCTTGATAGAAAAAGATTGCAAAACCTTTCACCTAATTGGTATTTTCATTTCCGCCTTTTTCTGATACGATCTTCTTGAAATCTAGTAAGGCCATTCTGTGACTGAATTCATTTAATATGTTAAAATGTGTTTTAAAGAAGGACGATTCTAATTGTTTTAGGCATCTTTGTGCCTTGGTTCATATTGTGCTAAAGCTAATCATCAGACAAAAAGGGGGCAAATTTAAATTTAGCCAAGTAGCATCTAGATCAGTGTTTCCCAACCTTGGCAACTTGAAGATGTCTGGACTTCAACTCCCAGAATTCCCCAGCCAGCATTCGCTGGCTGGGGAATTCTGGGAGTTGAAGTCCAGACATCTTCAAGTTGCCAAGGTTGGGAAACACTGATCTAGATCTTTCCTCCTTAAAAAAAAAATGGTAGAACTTTCTTCACCTATTTGTAACATCATGGATGTATTCATAGAGGTGGGTTTGGGGTGGTTGTTTCCCCCCCCCCCCAACAAGATAAAAGTGCCTTGCCACTCCTTTTTTTCTAGGAGTTATCCTTTATCTAGCCTATAGGTTTGATATTCCTTGGGGAAGACTTTCATCCAAATTCAATACTAACCAAATTTAGCTCTGGTTTTGCAAGATCAGCCAATGTTGGCTACAGCCTAGAATGCTAACAGAATTTCATTTACATAAGGACAATAAGGTCACCCAATTCATGCTCAATACACATAAATTGAAATTAATGGATGCTTTATCCATATCAATATATTTGGGTGAGAAATCAAATTGGGAAGTAAAGAAGGAAAATGGAAGAAAGAATAGAACAAATTGGTCTGCTCAATCCTGTATAATTACATAAAGGTGGTCCTACACTTAACAGTTCCTTTAGTGACTGTTTGAAGTTACTGAAAAAATTGACTTATGACCATTTTTCATACTTAAGACCACTGCAGCATCTCCATTAAAATTCAGATGCTTGGCACCTGACTCATATTTATGATTTTTGCAGTGTCCCAGGGTCATGTAATTACCTTTTATGACCTTTTAACAAGCAAAATCAATGGGGGGAAGTAAGGTTCACTTAACAACTATGCTACTAATTTAACTGCAGTGATTCACTTAACAACTGTGGCAAGAAAGGTCATAAATTGGAGTAAAACTCAATAAATGTCTGACTTAACAACAGAAATTATGGATCAATTGTGGTCATAAGTCCTGTATGCTAGAAAGAAGATAGATAATAGAAAAAGTGAGTTGAATTTTTCCAAGAACAATGAAACACATAGGAAGACATAAACTTGATTGTATCTTATTTGCATTTGGTGGACCATCCATTTTGAAGGACACAATTTCTCAGAAAAGTTTGTAACTTATGTCATCAAAATATGATATTTGACCATCTCACTTAGTCTTTGCATAATAAAAAAATAGATGTTGATTATAAAACAAATCAAAACTTTCTGACAGCTAATGACTAATACTGTGACCTCTTCAACTGCATTTATTATTCACCAATAATTATATTATTAAAATAAATTAGTCAATGACAGGAATCTCCAAATATTGTGTACTGCATGAAAAAGTAAATTATCTGATGTATAGAAACTAACTTAGAACCAAAGGAGAAATTTCCTAACAGTTTAGAATAATTAATCAATGGAAAGACTTGTTCAGACGAAAGATAACCATTTATCTGAAATGGTATAGGGTTTCCTCCTTGAGCACGGGGTTGGACTAGAAGACTGCCAAAGTCCCTTCGAATTCTGTTATTCTGTTATTAGTATTCAAAAGAAAGAAAAAGAGAGGTTACTTGTAGCTTTACTTTCCCAAATTTAAATTTTATTGTCTGGGAATATTTGGAATGAATTGTTTCATTCAAACAACCAAGTACATTCTGATCCAGATCTTTAGGTAAAATGAATTCATATTCCATGTTTATTTAGCTGTTTTAAACCTTTCTAGCCTCCTTATCAACCCTTCCCCCCCAATTTACTTTTTGTAATTGAAACAAGACAGATCCAACCTTACATAAGACAGGACACAAAATGAAAGACTAATATGGAGGATAAAAGGAAGGAAAATAATTTAAAAGACACAGTTAAAAAATTGGCAACAGGACAGTTCCCCCCGCCTATGCCATCACTCTGCTAAACAACTAATTCCCACAAAACTGTCTTATGCCCTGGGATGTCAAACCCCCTAATAGGGCAGTATTACTATTATCCTTCTCATTTTTCCAATTTTCACTTCAAAGAGTTTTACAGGAATACCATGGCTTGCATGATTCTAATCTATGTGGGTTCTTCGTACACACATTTGCATTTGAATACTTTTCCAAGACCATGGCTTTTCTATCCAGTGCTTGTTTGCAGAATATTTCTTGAGCATTTGTTCTTTAATGTTGATGGTGCTTCTAAAAGGCAGAAGTTATTCACCATTTCAGTACCTTCATTGTCAGTTCCAAAGCTGGTTGTTCTACCTGTTAATATTAATTTTGTCTTTATATTTCAATATTTATATTTAATTTTAGTCCCTTTTTTCACAGTATTCCTTAAAAGAATTTTCAGATCTTTTGCACTTTCAGTTATCAGGGTAGTATCATCAGCATAATGCAGTCAATTATCTTCCTCTAATTTTAAAACTACTTTAAACCATCTTCATTTAAGTTGAATAAATAAGGGAAGAGTATATAGCCTTGTCACATTCCTTTGCCAACTAAAAGTCTGTTTTACCATTCATACTATGGCTTCCTAACCTCTAGATATAGCTAGAGCTAAACTTACTTTGTTATTAAACAAGGATGGCCACTAGCATATATGTAGAACTGTTATCACTCCTTGCATATTGAAACTTCTGCATAATAGAAGGTAGTTCTCAGGAGAATAAAATTTCAGATTTTGAACATGGAGCTACCTTATTTTTCGGAGTATAAGACGCACCTTTTTACCCCCCAAAAGAGGGTGAAAATTTGGGTGCGTCTTATACACCGAATGTAGCCCTACCCACCCACCAGCCCTCACCCTTCGGAGGTTTTCGGCTGGAGCCGCTGCCTCCCTCGCCTCTGCCGCCACTATCCCCTCCCCCACTGCTGTCCCAGCCGCCGCCGCTGTCCCCGCCCCAGTCGCTGTCCCAGCCACCACCGCTGTCCCAGCCGCCGCCGCTGTCCCTGCCCCAGCTGCTGTCCCTGCTGCCGCTGCTGTCCCCGCCCCAGCCGCTGTCCCAGCCGCCGCCGCTGTCCCCGCCCCAGCTGCTGTCCCAGCTGCCGCCGCTATCCCCACCCCAGCCACTGGTCCCAGCTGCCACCGCTGTCCCCACCCCAGCCGCTGTCCCAGCCGCCGCCACTGTCCCCGCCCCCACCACTGTCCCAGCCAGCGTCCCCACCACTACCCGAAGCGAGCTGCCACCCCCGCTACTGCCCCAAACCCCCACCACCACCTGAAGCCTGCTCCCGAGGCACCTGAAGTGCTGCTGCTGCCGTCCGAAGAGAGCCGACAGGTTAGAACTTTTTTAAAAGGGTTTTTAAAGGGTTTTTTAAAAGGTTGCCAAATGGAGGAGGAATTCTGGGAGTTGAAGTCCACAAGTTTGAAGACCCTTGCACCCCTTTGGCAAGTTTAAGCCTTGTGGACTTCAACTCCCATTCCTGAGCTAATATGACTGGAGGAGGAATTCTGGGAGTTGAAGTCCACAAGGCTTAAACTTGCCAAATGGGTGCAAGGGTCTTCAAACTTGTGGACTTCAACTCCCAGAATTCCTCCTCCAGGCATGCTAGCTCAGGAATTGGAGTTGAAGTCCACAAGTCTTAAAGCTGTCAAGTTTGAAGACCCCTGGGTTAGGGGTTAGGGGTGCAAGGGTCTTCAAACTTGGCAAGACTTTTTACAACCATGTACACTTTTTACAAACTTCAAACTTGACAGCTTTAAGACTTGTGGACTTCAACTCCCATTCCTGAGCTAGCATGACCGGAGGAGGAATTCTGGGAGTTGAAGTCCACAAATCTTAAAGCTGTCAAGTTTGAAGTTTGTAAAAAGTGTACATGGTTGTAAAAAGTGTACATGGTTGTAAAAAGTGTACATGGTTGTAAAAAGTATTCTGCTACACTGGTATTTTATTAAATAATATATTACTACATCATTTGGTTCAGAATACTTTTTTCCTTGTTTTCCTCCTCTAAAATCTAGGTGTGTTCTATATTCCGGTGCGTCCTATACTCCGAAAAATACGGTAAGTAAATATAGATAGACACATATGAAACTAACTGGAAAAAAATCAGAAATACCTAAGATATTTTGAAACCTAAAGTAGATCAGCAAAACAACATTTCGATCCTCTACTTAAGTCAATAACACTCAAGTAGATATAATCTAAAATTATAATTAAAAGCCAGGTTGTTTTCTTATCATTGATACAAAATCCCTCAAGCATCTTCTTCTCTATCTGACAGTAAAATTACAACAGTGATAAATGAAATTACTACCAATTTAACTATTGCACGACAGCCCAAAACATGTGTCTGATGTGGCTGTTTCATGTTGTTGAATAATAGAACTTATCTTTTAGTCTGTAATCCTGGCCCACATACCAAGAAGCAAACCCTAGTATGCTGTATTTTTTCTAAGTAGAAATATATAGAATTTCACTCTAAATCTCCTATTGTTTCAAATTGACATGTGTGGGTTTTTTTTTTTTAGTTTTTGCTCTCCAAACCATCACAGTTATTTTATAAATGGACAAGAATGATAATAACAGAATGGATACAACTATCAGAATGACTGTATAAGTCGGAGGTGGGATTCAGCAGGTTCTGACCAGTTCTGGAGAACTGGTAGGGGAAATTTTGAGTAGTTCGGAGAACCGGTAAATACCACCTCTGACTGGTCCCGCCCCCATCTATTCTCTGCCTCCTGAGTCCCAGCTGATAGGGAGGAAATGGGGATTTTTCAGTAACCTTCCCCTGGAGTGGGGTGGGAATGGAGATTTTACAGTATCCTTCCCCTGCCACGCCCACCAAGCCACACCACGCCCACCAAGCCACGCCCACAGAACCGGTAGTACAAATTTTTGAATCCCACCACTGGTATAACTGTATTATTCATAGGATTGGGTTACTGTTATTATTGTTTGGTTTACTTATTCTTTTCTTTTATAATTAAAGTAGATCATTGATCATTATATAGGAAACATAGAGCCCAAGGTGTCTAAAATAAATGAGCACTGCACTGTGACCCACTATTTTTATGCAGTTGACTATTATCACTCTGTCTGTCTGTCTGTCTGTCTCCCTCCACCATCTATCTATCTTTAATACATCTATATATTGCTTTTCTATCAAGGATGTTTATCATTAATAATAGATTATTCAGTAGTTGAAACACCTTAAACTTTCTTGACAACTTAAACAGCCACAGAGAAGTTAGTGGGGAAACCCCCCTCCCCAGAACTCAACTCTTCATTGCTATTCTATGTATTTGTTCATTTATTTGATATATTGACACTGCAGTTTATTAAAAAGCAAAATAAATAAGAAAAACATATGAAAATCTAGACAATAATGCAACTGGAAAAATATTAAAAGCCATTAACAAAAGTAATACAAACAACATGTAGAAGATTCAGTGCTATATCATTTAATACAAGGACATATTTCTCCATAATGGCCTCATCTGGTTTGCTTGTGGTATTTATGTCACTGTTCAATTTAGAAAAAGCTTCCATGCTGCTAAAAAATGGCTAATAAGAATACTAGTAGTTATGTGCTGCAGCTGATTCTGAGACATTATATTAATACTTAATAAATGATAGGTTCACTCATATTATGATGTCTGCATATTTGTGAACAGCCAGAATTAGAGTGTTATATTAGGTGAAAATAAAAGCTTATCGTGCCATTGTAGTGTACAGAAATGGCTTTCAGAAATTGGCAAAGTCCTTGTGGGGAATTTTAGTGAAAACATGGTGTAATGGAGAAAGCTCAAGAAACTTCAGTCCAGTATTAGACAAGAAAGAAAATCAAAACCATTTCAGTTCAGCTTTGGGCATCCATAGACAGAGGGCATCAAAAAGGTCAAGATGGCAGACATATCATTGAAATTAAATCCCGCTTTTTAGGTACATTGCATATGCAATATATTCAAAATGGACAGGGCTTCAATCAAAAAGTTCTGACCTATGTAATAATCTTTTTAAAACCCATCCTCCCACCCTGAAAACATCTTGAGGACAGGATCTGCAGAACTTGAGATACAAGTGGTTAGCTCTTTGCAAAATATAGAAAACAAATTGCTTGTTAAACAGAAATATATTAAATGTTTGGGAATGAAAAACACCATGTACTACACAAATTATTTTGTGAACTGAAGTTCCTTAACATTTCATAAAATATCTAAGAAATAAGTGTATGACTGTCATTTGCCAAATAATTGAAGCATTGTAATCTAATGTGATTTATATAAGTCATACACTACTTTCACTTTGTTTTCTAGGTATTCTGTGATGAGAAAATTATTTTGATTTACATCCAATCAATTTATACCTCAATATCCTAAAGTGATACAATATTGTGTAGACTGAGCTGTGTGAATATTCAAATATCTAAATCTTCTTTTCTCTGTGTTTAATCTGAAGTGATTAGAATATACTAATGCAAAGAATTCCAGTTCTATTTGCATCTGTGTCTATTTTTTCAGCCCTTCATAGAAATGCTAATATAATAATACTTTGTTCACAAGCTAGTTATTAGGTTCATTATTACTATAATGCTGTCTTTGTAATATCTGCTGATACAGTAGAAAAATACAGTATGTTAACTAAGTGTTCTTTGAAGATTAGCTAATGCAAGTGAAAGTATGATCTGGTGCTAATATGGTTTAAATCTATTAAAGCCACAACCTCTTCTGCAAGAAAAGGAATTATTTTATGCCATTAATAGCAATTTATTTGAAAGTGTTCCTTAAAATTCTTATGTAACCAAGCAGGATGAGAATGATGGGAAAAAGTGAAGTCTGTAGAATGACAGTTGTACGCTTATTAAAGATTTCTTGTGAAAAATCTCCTGTAGTCTTTACAGACAATTTTTATTACACAGCTTTTACACACCTACACACACACACACGTGTGTACGTGTATGTGTATGTGTATATGTATATGTATATGTATGTATATGTATATGTATACGGAAAAGGAATGATAGTAATAACCAAGGAGCAATAATATGGGGAGAGAAAAGAGGAATAAGAGCAGTTAAATCTACACATGTGATCTCAGTTTTAGAAGTAATAAAATTATGGGTACTGTCTTAAAAATGGCCATAATGTTTTTTAGTCTGATGAAAAAGATATCTAAAATTGAGTACTTATTTTTCCTGTAGAGTTGCCAATAGCATATGAAAATTTTGTTCTGTTTTATGAAAACCTAAAGAAATTACAACAATTTTTTGAGAGTTTTCATACCAGTCTATAAAAACATAAATGACATTTGAGGCTACAGACAATCAAATTATTATCCAGATAATAATCTAAAGAAAGAATGTAAACTATGTAATCATGGTATCTCTCCTACTGGGTAAACCTAATCCTTATCAAATTATGTGACCGGCTAACACTACTGTTTTTGTTTATAGAATTGTTGTCATTCAACATTTGATGACTTCATTACTTCCATACATTTTAATTGAGTTGGAATTGTTAAAATGTTTTTCAGTCATGCTTGCACAACTTCCAGACACAGGGCAGCTTTGCTTGGTCAGCCTGGGGTAAAAAATAATTGGTCCAAAGCCACAATCACAAAATTGCAAAGTCAGGATTCAAGACACACAGAGTCTGGGTTAGCTGGTAATTATTGTCAATAGAGAGAATTGACTTCGTTCATCCATCCATCTATCCATCCATCCATCCATCCATCCATCCATTTATAGCCATCCAACTCAACCAAGTAACTTCTAAAATTCTAAAACAATTTAAACAACTTAAAATACATTAAAATAATAAAAACATCCACAAAATAAATAGTAGCCATGATGGTTAATCAACTAATAATAAAGCCAAGTACTTGTTGCTTTTCTTAAATCGAACCACTATCAGTGTCACTCATTAAGAGGAGTACTGGCACTTTTTTGCAATGAAGATTTAAGAATGCCTTTGTTTTGCTTTCTTCTCTGCATAGTGAATCCTTAACTAGTGGAGGGAGTGGCAATTTATATTCCTTATCTTTGAACATTGATAGAAATTGTTCTTGTTGATTGTCAGGTGACCCTACTTTAACTGTGTGTAATTCCTCAGGCAGTGGTTCATCGAACATCTCTGGATCCGGCTGCTCATTGTCGGTCTCCTTATCCAAGTCTGGATTCACCATGAAACCAACTACCAGTTTTGTCCCCTCTTCACTGCCATAATAATGTGGGAAGGATTATGAAGAAATGAGTCAGTCAGAACTGAAGAGAAGTGAGACATCTTCAAGAAAAAAGTCCAGTTGCCTTTTGAAAAAGCACCTTTGGGACGACTTGAGAAAGAAGGAGGAAAGATACTGCCTAGGCAATGGTCAAATAAGAGGGCCAACCCACAGCTGCATAATGGGCAGGAAAAGAAGCTAAGAAGGGATGCTCCTGAACTTCCCAGGTTATAATGGAGACAATGGGAAATGTGTATTTTAAGACTTGCAAGATTTTGTTAATCTTGCAAGTCTTAAAATACCTTACAATAGCCTTACAATAAAGTAGAATTAGCTTATCTGCTTGTGTTTTTGTCTGGTCTATGGGAAGATTAACAGAATTGTAGCTCAGTACTTCTGGAGGGCTATAGTAAGTCATCATTTGTTTCCATGCTCAGTAATCAATAATACAGCTGTATAATGATATAGGAACATGGTTTTTTTTGTTCTTTTGTAAGTAAAGTCTAATTCAAGTCAAATGATGATTTCATGCACATATCCATATAGTTATGTTGCAACAATATGGAAGTGGTCTGCCATTCCCATATTTCATGGTGCATTTTGAATCCCCCCCCCCCAGCACACATAGCCCTTAGATATTCTAGAGGTGCTCCATCTAAGTACTAATACTAATTAGATCTTACTCTGTTTAATTGTGTGGATCAGTCAAAGTCAGCTAGGTGCTGCCACCTGCTGTAGGTTCACATATTTAAGTATATAGTATGTGTACTCTATGCATCTAGTTACTTTTTCTCTCTTCCCTCTCACTATGATTCATATTGATGAGAACTTGGGGAAGTTTGCTCTGATATATTTATAATGGCTTTTCTTATTTGGCCATTAAGGAACATACATCAGAAATATTATGGGTTAAATATTTATCTGGGTTAAACATTCAAGCATCTTCTTTTGAAAGATTGCTTCCTGCTTTTTTGCTATATAGTTCATCATCTTCTTAAAGCAGAAATGAATGAATGGTAATGTCTTACTCATATCTACAATTGTAAGCCTGTAGTGTGTAAATCATAGTGATTGGTATGTTATGTAGTTCCTTTAATTTATTAAATATATCATGGTTTGTTTGTTTCAAAATACTTAATTAGTTATCCAACCATGGTCACAAGACTATACAATTGGTTAACCATAGCTCACCAGATCATAATAATAAGGTCATTTGCTTAAGATTCCATGTTTCTGAAGATCAATAAGTTGTCTCTAGGAGAACCAACTTCCTCACTACCAGTAATTACTTATTCTCTTTTTGGTCTAGAGCTGATTTCTACAGTACCTAGAGAAAGGGTTTTCATATAAGGAGGCAGAGGCATCTTCTCACCTTTATCACTGCATACTCAGAAAGAGTAATATGATAGTAAGAAAGAAGAGCAGTAGCAGAGCCAATGGGTTTATAGTGAACTGTGAACCTTTATCATTTCCAGTCAAATATGCAGCAGAGGCAAGCCATTTTCAGCTGCAGAACCACCTCTGCTCCTTGAGACCCTTTCAAATATAAACTTTCCATCATTTGGAGGGGGGAAATAAAATTGCCATTTTTATTTTAATTTCCCAAAACATTCTTCTCAGACAGAAAATATTTGAATGTAATACTAAACACTTAAAAACATGTATAAAAATCATTTCAGAAAGGCGAGATGAATTTCAGTATAAGCCTTAGCAGCATTTCTCATGGATTAATAGAGGTAATGTTGCTGTATTACAATATATGAAAATAAAATTATTATGCAGTGCAAAAATGTTTAGATCTAACATGGTTTTTATTCTATAGCTAATTTGGGACCATACTAATACAAGAACATTTTTACCAAGACCTAAAATGGAACTTTAAACTAATTCTGATAATACTTTGTTATATTACTATTTAAAATTAATCATATAGATCAGGGGTGTCAAACTCGATTTCATTGAGGGCCGCATCAGGGTTGTGTTTGACCTCAGGGGGCTGGGGTGGGCGTAGCCAGGGTGGGCATGGTCAGCTTGACATCACTCATGTTGGGGGCGCCTATGGTGGCCCGAGCGCTCTGCCAGCGAAAACGGACTCTCAAGCTCTGTTTCTGGCTGTGATGGACTCCTGAAACCCTCTGCTAGAGAAAATGGAGCTCCGTTTTTGCTGGCAGAGCACCGTGGGCCAGTCCTTTGCTGTTTCCAGGGCAGCCCTGTGGGCCAGATCAAGCACCCCGTGGGCCAAATCCGGACCCTGGGCCTTGAGTTTGACACCCCTGGTATAGATATATGCATGTGTTGACACTAATTGTGTCATAACTCCCAGCATCTTATGAACAATATTAAAGTACTTAATAAATAATTAAAAACTGTTTTTCAGTTACATAAAGTATTTGAGAATTAGATACATTTATATTGTTAACAATTTTCAGACATCTTACTTTGGGCTAAATTTCTTCTTTTACTTACAGGAATGATTGCCTTATTTAATTCCCCCCTATTGCCAGTATGAAAAAAGTTAAGTAACAAAAATGATTTAAAAGCTCTACTAGTTAAGAACTATCATTTGCAATACTAAACTAACTAGCTGTACTTGACCTCTTGTAGTTTTGTGTCCAGAGCCTACTGTACTAAATAGGTTAAGTACATTTAAAAAGATGAAAGATATTTTCATCCATAAACCACAATTAAACATGTCAAATTCACTTAGTTGTATTAATAAGGAATCAGAAGTCAAATGCTTCATCAAGCGTTGATGTCACAATACATGCAACAGAGTTAAGTCAAAGACAGCTGAGGGAAGAGAAAAAGGAAAGCCTGGAGCAAGATCCACGTAGGAATCTGGCTTCATGTACACATGCAAAGTTCAATCCCTGTCAGACTGTGTTCTCAGGTTTCCTTCCATTTCTCCCTGGACACAGACTGTTGGCTTCTACAGGCACTGTGGAAAAACGAGATATTTGACTTGTTCAATGTTTTACAACCTCTTTGCAGAAATCAAACAGAATACAGAACCAACTAAATTACTCTCCTGGTCTGAACATTTGTAACGTTTGAGTCTGTGTAAGCTTAAAATGATCTCAATTCAAAATATTTTACGTACTGCTCCTTGAATTATCCCATGATTCCCTACAGTTTATTTATGTTCATTATCTAGTAGTTCTGTCTCATGAACCTAAAAGCAACCATGTGTATTCTCCATCTCTACAACTATACATTCTCATCAAATCTTTCCCACAGGACATTACTTCATCCATCTTGTAAAGAATGTGATCATGCAATTTAGAGTTAAAAGGGCTATTAGCCTACTGAGTCCATCTCCTTTTCTCAGTGCAGTAATCCAGATTAAAACATCCATGACAAATGACTATCTTGCCTCTGCCTGAAATTTATGTGGAAAAAAATATTTAAGGTGCCACAAGACATTTTTGATATATTTGCTGCAACTGACTAATAAGGCAACCTGCCTTGCAAATTTATAAAAGAAGTTCAAAGAAAATAAATACCCAACCTCTATCCCGCTACATCTATAGTGTATTATGAGGAAAATATTAGTCTTATTATACTACCCATTGCAGTTCTCTGCAAAATACAAAGTACCCAGGGAGTAGGGCGGCATATAAGAACAGCAAAATAAATAAATAAATAAATAAATACTGGTTTGAGTTTGCCATCTCCATCCTTACATTTATTTCCTCTCCAATATGTCAGAGATCTATGTCATTGTTATTAGTTAAAAATATATAATTCTGTCGCATCAGTTTTATGCACCTGTTAATTCATGATGTATATTATGAATAGTCTCTGCTCTTGTTTTATTACCAGTGGTTAAGATGTTCAAAATTGGCTACATGTGGAATGCAAGTCCTTCAAGGCCCTAACTTTAAAATCCACAAACCAGCTCTTTTCCTTTCTATGCAACAACGTTCAGTGATGTGCATGAAAGGCTTAATACTTATCAAGGCATAGCAAATCAAGAAAATAAAATATTATAGCTGAACATTTCTAATGGACCCGTTTCATAGATGAGTAACTTAAATGTGCTTGGAATTGGTAGCATTTCCAAGAAATCTAGAAAATTATCTGTTTCCATATCTTATATCGTTCTGTTGCTTTTATATAATTGATATACTAGTTCTAACTTATTCTGTATTCTGAGCAATAGGAATTTGAGTGTGTGGGAAGGCTAGCTGGTATTTGAGGAATGTGCCATTATTGGTTTGTGGATAGCTTTAATTTTCCCTATAATGTAGAGAAGGAAGTATCATCCCCTACATTTTAGAGAAGGAAGGAAGAAAGGAAGGAAATGCACATTTTCTTCCATGTTCAGTTTCTAATATGTCAGTACATTGTAAATTTTAGCTTCATTGTGACACTTCATAAATAGGAACGTCTGACCACTCATTTCCAAAGTAAACTGCTGTTTGCACAATTTAAATTACTCTCTTACCATATATTACCATTACTTCCATGTTAAACAGATACACAAAGTATTTTCTAGTCATATTTCAGATCCCTCCATAACACTTATAGAGACATTATGAAAATAAAATGTTTCTTTCCAATTCCCCCAACTTCCCCATCAACTATAGAAAACAATAGATGTAAGGTTTTTATTTTTATTTTTTAAATAGCAAACCATCTTAAGACAGTTCTATCCCATGTTTTTATCCCAAGGAGCAGAAAATTACCTAAGTGACAATGCCAGAAAGCACAGATTTATCACTTTTTTTAATCTTTTGTTTGTGCTGCCAATGCATAAAAAAATAAATTTTTGCAATTTTGAGAAGAGAATAATGTACTTTTTTATTAAAATAGAAATGACACACTGCTGCATATCTAGCATGATTTAGTGTTTTTATTAGTTATAAGTGTTTTAATACCATACTAACTATTGTATCCTCCCTTAAGGCTGTGATTGTTCTCACATGCTAGAAACAAACTGATAATTCAGAGAAAAAAATAAGTATTTCTTGGTTGCTTGTTAACAGCAGAATAGCAATCCGTCACCACAGGGTTACCACACTGGGCATCGTTATCTTTGGATCCTTATCAATTTCACTATATGGGTAAGTATTATTGCTATGTACCGCAACTCCTTTGGTGTTATTGCTTAATTTTAATTGTGATTGTAAAATGTGAAAAATGTGGATATTTAAACAACAATTAAACACCTGCTATACTTGTTATGCATTGGCATTTAAAGATATACTGAGCATTTAAAAAATTGCTGATTCAGATATGATACTGAACAAAATAAGTAGTGGGAGAACTGTTTTGACACCCACATTTGTATAAGGTGGTGGCTGTAGAGAAGCTTAATTGTGTCTAATATTTGTTCCCAACTTCTGCAGTAGACATTTCCAAAGGCACATTTTTTACTACATGCTGTTTTTTAGTTCAGCTTCAGATATGGTGCCAGTTCCCTATAGCTCCCAATAATCCTTCTCTCATCTGTGTTTGTCCCACTGACATTGTGTTAATGGAAAGCCTTGCACTGGGAAACACCTGCCCAGCATTAACAAGATGTTAATGGGAAAAACATTGGAAAGTCAAGTTACTGAGAAACAAAAACGAATAAATTGTGGTGGAGGAGGAAATTTCAATTGATTCCCTGTCAAAAGTTCTTAAAGTTTGGGTCCAAATTGATTTTTAAAGGTGCAGAAACATTGTAATTAGTACATACAAAACTCCTGTAAAATATTATGGATGACAAGAGCTTACATAGCAGAAATGTTTTGGCAGGAAAATGTCCCCAACAACTTTGGATGTTGCATGTTGTTTTGGGGCAATATCAAAGCAATATTTTCTATGTAAAGTCTACCAGATGTATTGGGACTTCAGATAGGTTCCTGGATTCTTGGCCAACATGGCTAAAGGGTCATGCAAATGGGGATGACTGCTATAACTTATTATGCCCCAGAAGTTACCTAGCAGTGTGTAATTCTGTAAGCTTGCTGACCATATCAGTACACATGAAATTGCCTTAGATCATAACAGATTGTTCTTCAGGAGGCCCTTAGCAAATGGGAAGGGAAAGTAACATAATTTTTATGCTTTCTTCGGAGTACTACTATCTGCCCACCTTATCTAAGATATGGTTTTACTGATTCTATCTGTGGCAATAGCTTTTTCATTTCATAGGAATTGTGTTAACAAGGAGACCATAAAGAATTCTTAATGTTATAGGCAATTACATATTCTTATTGCCCCAATGTATCTTTAAAAAGTCTGAATTATCCCATCAAATGGCTGATGATAGGAGAGGTACATCTATTCTTCTATGAAATGCTTCCGTATTTCTCAGTTTTAGCCAGGTTGGAGTCTGCTTATACTTCAGACATTATATTTCCATTGTGCCTTTTTCTTCTGTAGTCTACCTGGAAATTAACAGCATTTGCTCTTGACATCTTTCTCTGCAGCATTTCCTTTGATTCTTCTAATTATCAGATCCTATTCAGGATTCTTTATTCTGACTTTTCTTTCCTTCTGATTTTTTCAGAGTGAGATTTAAGTTTGGATTGCTCCAAAATGATTCCTTTTCTAAATCCCCATTAACATTCACTAGGCAAGTAATTTTGACACCAAGTTGAAATAACACTGTTAAATATGTTAACATTATGGTTTCAACTGAAAAGTAATTAATATATATTTAAAATGCCTATCAGTTGTATCAAATATGAAGCTAGCTTTGTCTAGAACCAGATTATATAAACCAGAAGCTGAGTCAATAAAAAGCTGGGAGAGATCTCTGAAGGAATATCTGAATTCCAGTTTATATGAGGTATCCCATTATTGCAGATTACAACTCCAAAAAATGTTTATCTATTAATTTTTAATTTCATTAAATATAATATGTTAACATCCATTTTGATGTCCATAACATCACGTGAATGTTTTGCTGTTATTTATAACACTTCATGCACAATAAACTTATCTGACATCTTGCTAATAAAAATCATATGCACATGCATTTATCTGATGATAAGACTTTCATGTGCAGGGCTAAGGGGTTACTTATTTTAGCCTTTCTAAGTAGTGGTGAAATAAAAAGAGCTAGGCTTCCATTATAGAGATGCATTAACTTTGAATAAGAAAATAGGATCTTATTTTTAGAGTTTCCAGTTTTTGGCTAATGGAGTTTGATCCTTAAACTCAACATTAAAAATATAATATGGCTGCTTTATTGGAAAGTAAAAAAATTTTTTTCTCAAATATCAGTAGTGTCTTGTATTATTTTGAAAACACCAAGCAAACAAGAGGGAATTGAGGGCATCTCCTAAATCTTCAGTATGGTCACTGAAAAAGAAGATAAAATTTAGAATAAATAAATGGGCCATGATCAGATGCCATCAATCCCCAAAGTTGCCCCATCGGAAGGAAGGAGGGAAGGAAGGAAGGAAGATAGGAAGGAAGGAAGGAGGGAGGGAAGGAGGGAGGGAGGAGGAAAGAATAGAATAGAATAGAATAGAATAGAATAGAATAGAATAGAATAGAATAGAATAGAATAGAATAGAATAACTTTTTAAATTGTCATTTTGATTGTACACTAATTGGCATACATTAAGATGAAATTTCGTTGCATACAGCTCTCAAAGAGTGACCTCCAATATACACTACATAAACATGACCAAACAAACAAACAAACAAACAAACAAACAAACAAACAGATAAATGCAAAACTATGCATATACCCACATATATAACATTGAGAAACAACACAATCTAGTTCAGATGTATACATGTACATGGCGAGAAAAACTAATCTTGCAAGTTTACCAGATGGATGGCATAGGGAACAAAGCTGTTACAGAATCTGGGAGTCCTGCTAGAAATACTTCGAAACCTCCACCCAGAGGGGAGCAACAGAAACAGACCGTAAAGTGGGTATGTGGTGTGTCTAACAATGCTTTGAGCTCTAATCACATAGCACTTATAAGCAATATCCTGAATAACAGGAAGCAAGCTTCCTATCTTCCCGGCTGTCCTTACCATCTCTGGATTTTCTATCTGAGGCACTGCTGCCATGAAACCAAACAGTGATGCAGTTTGTTAAAACGCTCTCAATTATGCCTCTGTAACAAGTGGCCAGGACAGAAGGAGAAAGATGTGCTCTCCTCATCCGACACAGGAAATGCAGATGCTGGTTTGCATGGTTCACCAAGGATGACGTGTGGAGAGACCAGTTCAGATTGTTAGTTATCTGCACCCCTAGATATTTAATACTGTTGACCACCTCTACAGCTGAATCCTTATACTGAGTGGAATATGACTATACTGGCTCTTTCTAAAATCTACAATGATTTCCTTTGTTTTATTAACATTTAGAACCAGGTTACTTTGGAACCAGGAAGGAAGGAAGGAGGGAGGGAGGGAGGGAGGGAGGGAAGGAAGGAAGGAAGGAAGGAAGGAAGGAAGGAAGGAAGGAAGGAAGGAAGGAAGGAAGGAAGGAACAGTATTTGCTCTTGACATCTCTTTCTCTGCAGTTTTTCCTTTCACTCAAAAGTTGCCTGACTAACAAAAATATAGGCTTATCTAATCCACACAAAGGACTTATGGCTGGCATAAATGCTGCAAGCTCCCCTCCTCTCATTTTAATTTTCTCTGGTGTGGCAGGGGATGGTAATCAGGAGAGATGCAGTCTGACAATTTAAACATACATAACAATTAGAATATAATAGATGCCTTAATTACTAAATTGATAGATTTTATACTGTTAATATTTGCTATTGCCATGTGGGTTGTGCATGTGTCAGTAAACAGCATGTATCTCTGAATCTGTGAGATATAAGCAATAATATGCTGACTTACAAGGCAATATTAGAAATGTTAGCTCTTGTGGGGTTAAACCTGGCTTTTGGTCTCAGGGGTGGTATATTAACTGATATGTGCCAAATACTGATTGATATTGTGTTTGAATTAGCGTGAGTCATTTAAAAAATAAAAAGCAAAGTATGAATTGATATATGGATGTGGAAGGAAGGATGGCTGGCATGAACTGAAAGATATGTGAAGGCATGGAATACAGTACTGATGAAACTAATTTTAATTGATTCCCTTTCTTTTCTTAATCTCCTGACTTTAATTTCTTCTGCTCATTATGTCGTACTTTTTTTCTGTACTATCTTATCATTATTTACCTCAAAAGGGAATGGAAAACCACACGTGTGTTATTTACATTGTACACCATTATATTTTATGTGTGATATCATTCCAATAAAGGCAATTATATAACAATTCCAAACTTCAAATAAAATTTGTAAATTGGGTGAATGTGAAGCCTATGCATATAATATGGGCCGGATCTATTAAAATTATGTTGTGGCTTGACATTTGTTAGGGTTAGGTAGGTACCCTAAATACTACAACACCCAAATGAAGAATCATGTAATATAAACCCACATTTCTCCTTTGTACTTGTGTTTCAATGCTTCACACAATACATAGAGGATGGAATTTGCCTTGCCATATAAAGCACATTTCGACACTCCCTCCCATCACTATCACCAATACGTACTTGACAAAACAAATTAAATAAATAAATAAATCTCATCCATGTAGTTGCCTATGGGTCATACAGTTTAAGGACACTAATATAATTTTGGATTATAGACAAAAAAATTGAAACTTGTCATCTAGAAAGAACTATGGATTTATCAAGCATATCTTCATTATTGAAAAGTTAAAGCTATATTATGCTTTTTTATCTAATAAAGTATAATTTGTTTCCTCTATTTGTATCATATGGTTATTATATCATAGATACAATAGATGTATATGTCTATGCAATCATAGATACGATATTTTATCTATAGAAATACAGAGATATGTTGGAATGAAAAAAGTGTTTATATATTGCATACGATTACTTGTATTACAGTATTACTATGAAACTTGCTGTAAACAAGAAAATAAAATCAGATATAATTTCACCCTTAATAATAAGGCTTGCAAAAGTTAAAGAAAGTGTTTACTGTTGTATTGACTAGCCTTTCTTAATCAAATTTATTGTATTCCCTTTCTCAAGTGGCTGAGAAAAATATATATTTGTCATTTTGTCTCCTGTTCCATCATGGCAGCTGCAATAGTAGCAAATTCACTGGGAAATATTGCTTTCTTCCTATTTCATGCTGGGGGCAGCTAAGAGAAAGTTGACCTCTTTCTCTCCTCACACACCTGATGCCCGGAATGCTGCTGTGACAATTTTCCAGAACTCCTGGCTCACATTATAATTCATAATGATTATATGAATTAAAGGTGTCTTGGGAAGCTAACATTTTCCAGGACTTCTGGCTCACACTGGTGCAGAAAGAGTGATATTCAGTCTGCTTTCTGCCTTGCCACCCCCAACACTGAATAGCTAGCAGAAGATGGAAAGCTGGAATTCCTTGAATTGTATTAAAACTGGGCTGAAAGCATCAAATATTATGATATTTATTCCATGTAGAAGGTAAGAATATGTACCAATATTTGTATTTTGAAACAAGAAATTATGACATTCGGTGCCATCAACAGATATGATGAAATAATTATTTCACCACTTTTGCTATGGGAACAAAGGAAGCTGCTTTGCTCTACGTAGCACAATATTATTGTCATGCACTATCAGATTCTCTCCAGGGGTTCAGGCTGGAATTTATTTCAGCCCTATTTAGAGACAGAATCTGGGACTTTATGTAAACCAAGCATATGCTCTATCACTGAACTTGATGGCTCATTATTATTGTTCATTGTTCCTTTTAACAATCAAACAAATGATAGAAACATAACAAATCCTTTTCACATACTTTTTATTTATCTTATGGCCTGGTTCCTCTAAACATTTAACATTACTAACAAATGATTAAATCCTCCTTTGTTAAGAGTTGTTTGTTACATAGCAGTGCCATGAAATCTACAAGTGATGCAACATTGTAAAGATTGGACAGTGGTTTATGATGATTTTTGACCATGAATGTGAAACTGTGGTTTGGTGAGCTGTTCCCAATGTTTGTAAATTTACAGAATAAAGATTTTCTTTCACAGAACAGATGTTCTGCTTAAACACATCTATAACTAGGAAGTTTGGCAAATCAACTGTGTTCCAAATAAGGCTTTCAACAAAAATAGTGTGTGTCAATAAGGATTAGGATAGTCCCTAATCCCTATAAGACAAAGATGGAAAAGCTTCAAAATTACGGAATCTAATCCCTGTGTTTTTAATTGGATTTAATAATCAACCAATGTCTGCTAGAAAATAGTGAGAAAAGGACATAGATATGGATTCAAAATGCTAGTTATACAACATGTGGTATCTGGAAGCCATTGGGTTGATTGATTTGCACATGCAAAATTACATCTGAGTTGATAATTATCAGGGCTGGATGAAGATCTGCTTCATGTAGATTTTCATCCAGCCTAAATGTAGAACCTAAGTTCTTGCCTAAATGTAGAACCTAAGTAAGGTTCTACATTTAGGCAAGAAAAACAAAATGCACAGGTACAGTATATGTGGTATCTTGCTCAACAGTAGTAACTGTGAGAGGGATCTTAGAGTCCTAGTGGACAACCATTTAAATATGAGCCAGCAGTGTGCAGCAGCTGCCAAAAAAGCCAACACAGTTCTAGGCTGCATTAACAGAGGGATAGAATCAAGATCACGTGAAGTGTTAATACCACTTTATAATGCCTTGGTAAGGCCACACTTGGAATACTGCATTCAGTTTTGGTCGCCACGATGTAAAAAGGATGTTAAGACTCTAGAAAGAGTGCAGAGAAGAGCAACAAAGATGATTAGGGGACTGGAGGCTAAAACATATGAAGAACGGTTGCAGGAACTGTCTAGTTTAATGAAAAGAAGGACCAGGGGAGACATGATAGCAGTGTTCCAATATCTCAGGGGTTGCCACAAAGAAGAGGGAGTCAAACTATTCTCCAAAGCACCTGAGGGTAGAACAAGAAGCAATGGGTAGAAACTAAACAAGGAGAAATTTCCTGACAGAACAATTAATCAGTGGAACAGCTTGCCTCCAGAAGTTGTATACAATATAAATTGTAAGGATACAAGCAACAAAGTTACAGTCATACAGTCATTTGTGGGAGGAGATGGGTGATGGGAACGATGAGAAGATTAACAGTAGTGCAGACTTAGTAAATAGTTTGACAGAGTTGAGGAAATTATTTGTTTAGCAGAGTGATGGCCTTCGGGGAAAAACTATTCTTGTGTCTAGTTGTTCTGGTGTGCAGTGCTCTATAGCGTCGTTTTGAGGGTAGGAGTTGAAGCAGTTTGTGTTAAGTATTGAGACTACATACTTCACTCCAAGGTCCGCTATTCAAGTGGGAAAATGGAGACTGTTGATTGGTTGAACCACCTGACAGCTCCCTATAAAAGGGGAAGCTGTCAGCCTGGCTCTCTGCTGAATCTTACTCACTGTTACAATAAAGAGCTGTTGTTTAAGCCTGTCTCAAGTCTCTTCAGTCCCAGGATTTAATAACTGGCGATGATGGTGGGAAGAGGGCCGAGCTGAATGAGACGCCAAAGATCCAGCCCGGTGGGAGAGAGAATGGCAGCCATTTTGCATGGCAAATTCAACCCGCAATAGGCCAAGATGTCAGTGTTCCACCCGCCGACTCCCTTCGATCCAACAAAAGAAAATAGGGGGGTCCTACATGACCCACTTCTGCTGCTTCTTAGAGGCCAACAACCTCCAAGGTCTGGCTGACAACAGAAAAAGGGCACTCTTCCTCAGTCACTGTGGACATGAGGTCTTCGACACGGCCGAGTCTCTGGCAGAGCCGACACTGGTGGAGATGGTTCCATTGCAGAACATGCTACAGACACACTACACTCCAGTGCCCTCGAAGGTGGTCAGATGGTATGAATTCCGACAGCAACTACAACAGGATGGCGAGTCCATAAACCAATACCTGGCTGCATTACAAAAAGCAGCCATGCACTGTGATTTCTGAGACATTGATGACATATTATTGGACCAGGTAATATGCGGGCTGCATGACATTCGCTTGCAGAGGAGACTACTTGCCAAATGTAATGTGACCTTACAAACAGCATTGGATGAAGTAAGGGCAATGGAATCCTCTAACAAAGCTGCAGAGTCACTTCACCACCGAAGCACACCAAAACCCCAGAAATCAATGACAGCGGTCCATAAAAACCAATGCCATGATGACCCGGAGGACAACAACAAAGAGGAGATCTACAGAATAGATCGGCACTGAGGGGCCGAAGCGCAAAAGTCAAGACCATGCTACAGCTGTGGGGGTCAGCACCTGCGAGCCACCTGCAGTTTTAGAGATGCCATATGTCGCCGCTGCAGGAAGACGGGGCACATCGCCAAGGTCTGCTGAGCCAACTTCCCAGAATACCAGAAAAATACATGTGACTGTGTTCCTGGAGGGGTCTCCCTGTGAAATGGAAATTGATACGGGCTTGTCCATTTCAATTATGTCCTGGACTGCTGTTAAACAGACCATCCTGGCACTCCAGCAGAAACAATTCAAGGTTCAACATCTAAAGATCAGCAACTACCAGGGAAATCGAATACCTGTCCTGGGCTGGGGAAATTTCCACATGCGTTTTGGACATTTTGAAGGAAGCCTGCCACTGACAGTTGTATGCGACAGCCTACCTAGCCTGTTGGGCCTAGACTGGTTTGGAGCCCTGGGCATGGGAGTGATGGGGATCAATGCCATTCCCAGAGGCTGTGCCGTCGACCTACTGCGAGAGTTCTGCAATGTGTTCGACAACGGGCTCAGCAAGTATGTGGGCACACCAATTTCCTTTAGCCTTGACCCTAGTATAGCGCCAATTAGGATGAAGCCTCGAAGGGTCCCATTCACGTTAAAACCCAAAATTGACCATGAATTGGACAAACTAATTAGCCAAGGGGTATTAGAACCGGTCGATCATGCGAGAAGGGAGACACCTATAATGACACCAGTCAAGAGCAATGGGTCAGTGCACATCTGCACTGACTATAAATGTACCCTGAATAAGGCCCTTCAACAGAGTGCATACCCAGTCCCAATTGTCCAACATTTGCTCCATACATTAGGCCCGGGCGCCATCTTTGCTCAACTTGATCTTGCACAGGTGTACCAACAACTGCCAGTAGATGGCACCACAGCAGAGGCGCAAACCATAGTCACGCACAGGGGGGCATTTAAATGTCACCGGTTACAATTTGGTGTCAGTGTAGCCCCAGGAATATTTCAGGGCATTATGGAACAGCTATTAAATAAAATTCCTGGGATAGGGCCCTATTTTGATGACATGCTCATCACTGCAACCAATGAAAGTCAGTTAAAGCAAAGACTAAGGGAGGTTCTGAGAAGGTTTAGGACTGCCGGATTCAGAGCCAAGGCAAGCAAGTGCCAGATTGGGGTTCTGGAAGTAGAATCCCTGGGGTACAGAATTGATGGGTCTGGCATACACCCCACTAAGGACAAGGTTAGGGCAATCCGGGAAGCCCGTACTCCTACCAACAAAACAAAGCTGCAGGCATTCTTAGGGCTGTTGAACTTTTACAGCATATTCCTTAAAAATAAAGCCACCGTTGCTGAGCCCCTACATAGACTGCTGTCAAAGAAGGCACCTTGGGTTTGGGGAAAGACTGAAGCCGTAAAGCACCTACTGTCAGAGGACAGTTTCCTGCTGCAATTTAACAAGACTCTACCAGTTGTACTAGTGTACGATGCCTCCCCATTTGGGGTTGGGGCTGTCCTGAGCCATCGGTTGCCCAACGGCCAGGAGGCTCCGGTCACTTACTTTTCCCTCAGCCGTTGCCCGCTCCCTGAACTTGTGGATGACCCCACTCCAGGCGTTCCTGTACTACTCATTGACTGCCTGGACTCTGGCCTGGTTACATCGGCCAACATTGCTGCCCAGTCAGCAAAGGACTCAAAATTCTGGACTATTTTAAACTGGGTGTAGAGGGGATGGCCACAAGGCCTGGTTAAACCTGAATTCAGACCATACATTGCCAAACTGCATGAGATATTGGCGCAAGAGGATTGCCTATTATGGAGAGATCGCATAATTGTTCCTCCGTTGCTACGAGAGGAGATTCTAAAGGCGTTGCATGAGCGTCACCCTGGGGTGGTTAGGATGAAGGCACTGGCCTGAAGTTATGTGTGGTGGCCAAATATGGACAAACACATAGAGTGGTGGCCAGCTGCACACCTTGCCAGGAGTCTAGGGCTGCACCCCCCAAAGCCCTGGTGCAAGAGTGGGAGAGACCAAGTGCACCCTGTTCAAGAATCCATATCGACTTCACGTGGCCATTCCATGGCCAAACATTCATGGTAGTGGTAGACACATACTCCAAATGGCTGGAGATCATATTAATGGGGTCAACCATTGCCAATACTGTCATCCGGACACTCCGGAAACTCTTTGCCAGCCATGGTTTGCCAGCCATGTTAGTGTCAGACAACGGGCTGCAATTTACAGCCACCCAATTCGAGGGGTTCTTGGCAGAACTAGGTATCTGACATGCACTGACCACTCCTTTCTATCCGGCCAGTAATGGACAAGCTGAACGCATGGTCAGATCAGCCAAAGAGGCACTTGGGTGCCTAGGCCCTGGCAAGCAAGAGTAGATAAATTTCTCTTGGTGCAGCATATAACACCCGGTGTGGCCACTGGGAAAAGCCCAGCCGAGCTACTAATGGGCTGGCAGCTCCATTCTGTATTAGACAGGCTGTACCCCAATTACTCCAACCAGCAAGAACAACCCATTTCAAAACAAACAAAGACATTTGAAATAAACAACCAAGTGTTCGCCAGAAACTTTGCCAAGGGGTCCCTATGGCTACCTGGAGTAATAATAGAAATCACCGGTCCCAGATCCTATGTGGTAGCTTTAGCCAATGGGAGAAAATGGCAGCAGCACATAGATCAACGGCGCAGATGCCAACCCACAAACGCAGATTACCAAAGTCCCCTTTCCCTACAGCTGACTCAAACCCGAGGGCGACGGAGCACTTACTTGATGATCCTGGGCTCCAGCGATGTCACGACCCTCAACCGGTTCCAGTAGAATCCTTGACCCTGCCTGAAAGTTTCCAGGAGGTTCCACGGGTGGAGCCAGAAACAACAGACCCAACCTCTCTGGCCAAAGCCAACTCCCATACTGAACCGTGCAGGTCCACTAGGGTTTCTAAATGCCCCGCCTACCTACAGGACTACGTATGCTAATGGTTGATCAAACCAAGAGGGGAGGGATGTTAAATATTGAGACTACATAGTTCACTCCAAGGTCCGCTATTCAAGTGGGAAAATGGAGACTGTTGATTGGTTGAGCCATCTGACAGCTCCCTATAAAAGGGGAAGCTGTCAGCCTGGCTCTCTGCTGGATCTTACTCACTGTTACAATAAAGAGCTGTTGTTTAAGCCTGTCTCAAGCCTCTTCAGTCCCAGGATTTAACAGTTTGTGTCCAGGATGTGAGGTGTCTGTAAATATTTTCACAGCCCTCTTTTTGACTCTTGCAGTATATAGGTCCTCAATGGAAGGCAGGTTGGTAGCAATTGTTTTTTCTGCAGTTCCAATTATCCTCTGAAGTCTGTGTCTGTCTTGTTGGGTTGCAGAACCAAACCAGACAGTTATAGAGGTGCAGATGAGAGACTCAATAATTCCTCTGTAGAACTGTATCAGCAGCTCCTTGGGCAGTTTGAGCTTTCTGAGTTGGCTCAGAAATAACATTCTTTGTGTGCTTTTTTGACAACTTTTTGATGTTAGGTGTCTATTTTAGGTCTTGAGATATGATAGAACCTTGAAATTTGAAGGTCTCTACTGTTGATACTGTGTTGTCTAGTATTGTAAGAGGTGGAAGTATGGGCGGGTTTCTCCTAAAGTCTACCACCATTTCTACGGTTTTGAGTGTATTCAGTTCCAGATTGTTCTGGTCGCACCACAAGGTTAGTTGTTCAATCTCCTGTCTGTATGCGGATTCATCATTGTCTCGAATGAGTCTGATCACTGTTGTGTCATCTGTGAACTTCAGCAATTTAACAGATGGATCGTTAGAGATGCAGTCATTGGTATAGACTAGAGAGAGAAGAGAAGTGGAGAGAGCACACAGCCTTTAATATCACATTAAAGAGAGACACATCAATTATAGCATGTGTTTATTTTATTTTATTTTATTTTATTTTATATGTATATGCCACCCAACTTCTAATGATTGAGGAATTGCTTAAGGATCAATGGATATATTTCCACTTGTTGCTGTAATAGATTTATTCGTCCTTAAGGTGTTGCATCAAGATCTTTTAAACTACATTGCTTATAGTCTTTGACAGAATTAGATGTGACAACTAACAATATAACAATTCAGAGTATCTTGACACAGGGGTCAGTCATATTTAGGTTTATTTTTTTATTTTTTCTGAATAATTCAAGAGAGATGAGAATTTTAATGACATTCTCATGGATAGAGTGAGGTGTTCTTCCATTTACTTAAGAGGTGGCCATGGAGTATTTTCTTTCTTTACTATCATCTTTCTAGCAATGTGAAGCCTTATAAGTATCCAGTCTTAGTAAATCCCAAGGGACATCACCAAGGGGAAAGTCTTTATGTGTAACTTTTTAACATTGCATTTCGGAGCAATGGAAAGGTAGTAACAGAAAACAACAATAGGAACTCACCTTTACACTATTTTCAACAATTAACACAAACACCACCAAAGAAAAACTGATGTGGAAATTGTTTGCTATCTGAATAAATTCTTAAGCAATTGGAGAATAAGATAGAAAAATAGGAGTAACTGTCATAAGAATTGTTTTTAAAAAGTTAGAGGCAAAGTTAGATATCCTGACCTTGGTCTGAACATGAGATGTTGTTCTATCCTGGTGCCTGGAGACTGTTAGGGTCTGGATAGGGAAGAACAGGGTCAGGTTTAATGCTGGTAAGATGGAACAATTCTGTGGAGAGAAACCTCATGATTATAGGCATATTCCATCTTTGATTCTGGATGAATCACATTTCCTGATGTGGTATTGGTTAGCAACTCGGGCCAAGGGGACGTTACATATTTGCACCTCAGAGGTCCTTCTTATAATCACTGTTGCCTCACTCACCTCCTATTTAATTTCTGCAATTCATTCTACTTGAGGTTGCTCTGAAGGCTTCTTGGCTGCTGCAACTGATCATGAAGGTAGTAATTGAATAGTGATCAGTGGTGGGATTCAATTTTTTTAATTACCAGTTCTGTGGGCGTGGCTTGGTGGGCGTTCTCCATTCTCACCTCACTCCAGGGGAAGGTTACTGCAAAATCCCCATTTCCTCCCGATCAGCTGGGACTCGGGAGGCAGAGAATAGATGGGGCGGGGCCAGTCAGAGGTGGTATTTACCGGTTCTCCAAACAACTCAAAATTTCCGCTACCCGTTCTCCAGAACTGGTCAGAACCTGCTGAAACCCACCTCTGATAGTGATGGCAATATTGAAGTTCTCCCATGTAATTTGAGAACTACACTGCTTACCGGGGTGTTTCCAAATATAATTCCAGAGGTTAGTTGGAGAGAAGAGCTTATGTTTATACAGGGGTAGTGGCAGTACATCAACCAATTGTTTACATCAACTTATGTTTATATAGGGGTAGTGGCAGCAGATTCAACCAATGTCCTTATTTATGTTAGGCCCGTTTTATTTCTAGGATTGGGAACCTGCTCTACAGGCTCCTTAAACAAAAATATCACAAGCCATGAAATACAAGGAAACACCAAGATTCTTGAAGAAGGCAGCAGAAAAAAAGTTTTTTGAACCAATGGTTTTATATGAAACAAGGCAGTACAACATCACTTCATATTTAACAGATTAACAGAGTTGGAAGGGACCTTGCAGGTCATCTAGTCCAACCCCCTGCCCAAGCAGGAGGCTTTTGGAAGGCAAGCTTGTTGAAAGTCAACGTGAAAGCAGACACAAAGACAATTTCTGTGGATGAGATAGGATCAGCCTAGACTAATATTTTAACCACTGAGTGCTGACTAACATTGCATTGGGAAGAGTAGAAATAGTATGTCAGTGGAAAGACTTGAAATCATTATCTGCTTCCAATTTTATATCCCATATTGCTTTTAGAATCAACTTTTATCATAGTACTGGTAGCTGTGAATTGCTACTATGCAAGGTATTTTATTTGGAGAGAGGGAGAGATAAATCTAGACACCCCCAGAAAAGTACAGGTAAGTTTTTCATGCAATTATACTGCACTTCAACATTCTGCCCCAATCTGAAGCTTTAAGCAAATAAAGTACAGTCTCATTTGGATACATAGATGTGCTAATATCCCAACATCTTTGCATTTTAACTGATTGAAGGATTTCATTTTTTTTCATAGAAAGCTATTGTTTACACAATAGAAGAACAAGAAAATATATCATTAAATATACAGCCTAAAATTCTCTTTGTGGGTGGTCCCTTCTTCCTTTGTGACTCTGTAATTTTTACATTAAGTTGTACTGGCAAGTTCTTTCTCCTGATGTCTTTTTTTTCAATTAAAAAAAAAACACGTTTTGTTCAGATTCCATTCAATTCAAAATATTATTACCATTGCAAACAAGGAAAATGTGTTTATCAGAAGCTGCAAACTCCTTTAGGGCCTCATAGGATTAATCACGGTTATAAAGTTTTATTAAACAGAATTTTTGTTTAATGACGAGCTCCACCAGTCCTTCCCATTCCAACCAATCCTGTCCTAAGGGTGTATCTAGTATAGCAGATTGTTTTCAACAGTCTCTCAAGACAATCCCCATTACTTTGTCATGCACAGAGATATTTTTCTTCCTGGATAATTTGAACTTAAAAATCACATCTGTTTCATACTTTATTTATTTGTAATTTAAATCCTTAAATTGAATCTTTCATTACTAACATCTGGGCTTGAAATGCAGCCCACTTGAAAAAAAAATCAAATTTTATTTTATTTGTCATCAGATTCTTCCCTTTCACTTGGTAGCATTGGTACACACATTCCTTGGCCAGAGGGAAAACAGTCGGGTATCTTAAAGCTGTGATGTCGAATCACGTGTATTATGGCTCACTTGAACATCCCTGAAGTGACTGGCAATTTGCCCAGAATTAGACTGAATGCAAGTAATAAGCTGTAGAAATTCCACAATATTGACAATTAGATATCTCTATACAGCAGCAGCTGTGTATTGTTCTCATGGTATATTCCTCCCGAAGTATCTCCTAGAAAGAAGGAGATAAAAAAAGAAGAAGAAAGAAATAAATCCTGGCAGAAGGTTGTAGGCAGCAGAAAGGTAATATACATTGTAGAGAATATCGCAAATTCAGATTAATAGGGATGTTTCTATTACTGCTGTTTTCTATAGTGGCAACCATGGCTGAAGAAAATGCCAGAGAATTATGCATTTATAGCAGCACATCTGTACAGGGTAATTATTATATTTTTAGCATTTTCAGGGGAAGATACCTAGCTCCGATTTCCATTAATGTGGAAGTTAGAAATTTTTAATCTAGAATGCCTTCAAATGCTCATCTGTTAAAGATGATTTTCCATGCTTTCTGAAACTGGTTTGTAAAATGTTAGGAATCCTTAGCTCCTTTTAGAAATATAGGTCTGAGAAATAAAAGGGAGAAATGTTCAGTTTTTCACCTATTCTTAAAGTAACCCAGCTTTTGTAAATGAATTTTAAAAGCTGCCATTTATTCAGTCCCTTTGGTTTAAAGCTTTTTCCCATCTCCTTCCACTGAAAAGGAATTAATTGAGCTTATATTTTGCTCACAAAGCACAGCAGCCCACAGTGAAAACATTCTAATACTATTTTTTAAAATAACGTTTAGTCAAGTTTGTGTTATGAACTATTAGGCTATGATGCTCAGCTCAGTGAATATAAAGGAGATACTTTTTCGTCTAATATCCAGTATGTCAAAGTTTGGTTCCTTTCATCTATTTATATTATATAAGAAATGATAATTTTATTATCAAGTAGGCTGCAATTTTTTTCTATAGTTAGCATAAAGTGGAGACAACAATGAGATGTCAAGTTTTATATTGCAGATGCTAATTTATCAAGCTAATTACTAACAAAATGCAGCTAAAATGCTGATAATCATGAGACTGATTAATTCAGCAACACAGATATTGGTGAGTATTTAAAGGTTATGAATAGCCATATGGATTCCTTGTCTCTTTCTGTATTTGCTATGCCATTAATACACTCTCTATTGTGCAGTCTGTGCAAATTTTTTACAAATGGTATAATGGTGAGCCATGTGTTTGAGAAATAATTGGAGTCAGAGAGGTTGCTGCTACACATCAATGAAGAGAATGCTACTTTTAGAGACAAGTCATTATATCAAACATTGAAAGAAATGTTTGAAAATGTTGTAAACATTATCCTACCAATCTTTTCCCCTTCCTGCTCCAGCAGTAAACATTTTCCAGTTCAATTTAAGACTTATTTCCACATTCCCACTTTTTGCAATACTCCAAATGGTTATAGCCATACAAACATCCAGCGTCATTCATGCAATTTTATTGGGCATTCAGATATTGCTTTTTTCGATTTATAATTCTTTCCGATTCCTCTATCACTTCTTTTACCTCCTCCTGCAAACAGCCTGTATCCAGCAACACTGAAAAGAAACACTTGTAGTTTAGAGTTCAGGATATGCTTAGAATGGGAATCTACCACTGATATCTTTGCTTACTGTCTTTTTGTTATTTTAACTACAAAACCCTTCTTCAAAGAGCTAAAAATGGTACTTTAAATTCATTTTTCTTTGAATGAAGGAAAATAATAAATTATGGAATGTCTAATGGTACAATCATTACACTGTGCAGATTTTCATTTCTCTAAAAGAGCTAAAAATCACTTATCCACGTTGCTGAGGGGAATAATTGTTATATTCTAGGTGAATATAAGCAGACATCATCTTCTCTATATGCCTTTCCATGTAAGCTTGTGCTCAGCTAGAATTGTATTCTGCTTCAGAGATGAAAACTCAAGGAAAATCTGTCATTTCTGGTTAAGTGGGGGACACAGAGAACAAGGAAGAAAAGACCAGTTTCTGTGCGTTTTTCAACTCAAATTGCACCATTGTCCTGTGGAAGTGAAGCTGCTGAGTCAGTCCTAATGAGGCCAGATCATGATGTGTTATTTCTCTGAACTAAAGACAAGGCTCAGATTGTATGAAATTGCATCACTAGGGTCCTTGTATTGCCAGCAACATAATAGTGAGGTCCCCACAGTGCCGAATGTACTCCAATAAAAGAGGTTAAAAAGCCAGGACATTAATTGACTCTGGTGCCAAGTCCCTTTTGTAACCTGTGTTATCAGCAGAAGTACAAGTGGGGCATGCTAAAGAATATCATTACGAAACAGATTTCCTGCGAGAGAAATTCAGCAGCCCAGGTAACTCTCCTGGTTGTAATGAACAGGCTGCCCTGTTTATGAACTCAGCTATAGATGTTCTTCCTTTCATCTTTCTCTGGGCTGTAAAGGAAAGGGAGCAGGGAGGGGGGCATCTCTTTATGGGGAGCAGGAATATTTCTATGCAGGCTCTCCAAGGGTTAATGTGCAGTTTACTATTGAATAACACAAAATGAGCTGTAAATAATGTAATGATATGTATTGTTAAACGACATATACTATACCAGGTGCAAGTACTCCCACTCCTCACTTAGATATAATCTGGGGCAGTCAACAATCACAGATGTATTTTAACAAAGAAAGAGAGAAACAGAGAGAAAAGGGAGAGACTGACTGACAGACAGACAGAAGAAATAGGAGGAAGAGGAAGAGGAAGAGAATGGTAGGAAACGAACAAGAGAGGAAAAATAAGAAAAATATGTAATGCAATTTAATTAAGGCAAGGAACAGGTAAAACCTGGCCTGCTTTCTGCACAATACCTTCAGCTATGCTTCAGGAAAAAATTAACAGCATTTGACTTGTTTTTGGAACACGCATGAGCCAAACACGTGTGAAATACCTTGACAGGCCTTTTGTATAACCACAAGAAAACTGATAATCCTAAATCAATTACATAGGGAAAAATATGAATCTTTGAATACTGGTAATTATAATGGTTATCTTTCACCATTGTAGCACCTGCAAATGATGCATCGTATATATAACAATGATTCAAAAAGCCCCTAATTAACTGTTTATTTCCCCCACCCCACCCCCTTGTTTGCTGGCTGTAAGCAGTGTGCATTAATTGACAATTTATACATCTATTTTTGCCGACAAAATATTTTCCATTACCTTAAAGTGCCTGAAAATCACACACCACGGAATTTCCTTCCTTCCTTCCTTCCTTCCTTCCTTCCTTCCTTCCTTCCTTCCTTCCTTCCTTCCTTCCCCTTATTAGAGTTTTTTAAAAAAAATTGAATTCAGTAGATGGCAAAAAAGGGGTGGAAAATTCTGGGCTGATCCTACCTAGAAGAGAAAAATCACAGCCTTTTCTGTGATTCACTGACATGGCTCTTTCCTAATTGTGCCAGTCAGAATTCCTACCTAACCTGACCAAATGTGAAAACAGCAATTCTGGGAGATCTCCAGTCATGGCTTCTAATACTAACAGATTACTCTAGGCTATTCATGGACCAAGATTAGCCTGAACCCCACTGAAAAAAAAATCTTTTGTTCTGCACTGTAAGCTAGGTAGAATGAAACAAATGCAAGGAAAACTATATTAGTCTAATTTACACAAAAATGGGATTGGTGATTATACAGTTATTTGTTCAGGAAAAGGCAAATTTATCAGGTTCTAGACGGAGGCTGAAGAAAATAAAGCTTTGTTTAGTTGTTTCTGACAGACATTTCTGGGCTTTTTAATGAAGATAGAAGTAAGAAATGGCTTAAAATGTTTGTAATATCAAATATGTATAGCTATAAATTTATTTATTTATTTATTTATTTATTTATTTATTTATTTATTTATTTATTTATTTATTTATTTATTTATTTATTTATTTATTTATTTATTTATTTATTTATTTATTTATTTATTTATTTCCAGCCTCTGAAATCCATCGATTAGGGATTCTAAACAGAATTATCTCCATTTTTAAAAAAAGTGCAGTTGTTGTGTGGCTGTTCCAAAGGCAGTGAGACAGAACTGACAGCATTCCTGTGTTTGGAATGAAGGCACAACAGCACCAGACACAACGACACAAATGCAAGATGGCTGAGGCCACCATCTGCAGGACATCAAAGTCTGCTGCCTGATGGCAAATGGGCTGCCAAAGCTTCTAAAGGCTTTGGCGCTGGACTGTCAATCGGATGCAAACTGTCCATCTGCTGCATGGCACAAGTGACAGCTGAATCTTTTGCGGTCCGTAAGATGAACTGGACCCCAAGCCAATTCATCCCTGTTCCTAATCACACAAGGTTTGTTCAACCAATATCATTAGCCAGATACACGAGATACAGTATGTGGCTTTTCATTTTGCCTGGTACGTGACATGATAAAAACCAGCACTGGGGGTGGTCTGTGAAACCAAAAGGGACATGCTGCTGTTACTGCTGAGAAAGCATATTGGCAATGTTTAAAACATATTGGGGGCATAGCAATAGTCTAAAACCCCCAATATGGATTAGGACAGCTGACCAGATGTCTTGAGTGACATTTTTTAATGAGTTTCAAGTGTGTCCCCATAGTGCATAAATACAAACTATACATCTGTATGCTTTTTGCCCACTTGATAAAGGGTATGTAGATATTTGAATCTAGCTGATCATTACAATATTCAATCAGAAAACAGTGTAATGTTCAATTTGTGCCCTTTCTTCAAAATGAGATAGACTCGTTCCATGCAAGTTCTGCATTTGTCAAAGCAGATCCAGTAAATCAAATTCCATAGTTAAGAAATACCTATGACTTTCATAGTGCAGAATGAAATTATAAATACCTTCTGGGATAACCTCCTGAAGTTCTAAAAGACACATGGCATCATAAGAGAGTATGTACTGTCGATGTGTGTGTGTGTGTGTACATACGTACGTATGTACGTACGTATGTATAAATATATGTATAAAAAGAAATAATCTGGTGTTTAAAGATTTCTTATGATGTAAATAAAATCCTCAAGACAAAAGCAGTTCTGGAAAAATGCTTGTTTCTGCCTGAATTCCTGAATTAGAAAGCTCATTACTTAAAAGCATATTATTTATATTTTCTACCGCTAGCAAGAGATGTATTATTTGTATAAGTAACTTCTAATTTTATGTTTTACAGTTCTACTTCTTATGAAGCAGCTTCATATGGAAGAAAATAAATATTAGTTTATTTCTCTACTCAAAGTAACTTTTATTCTGTAGAGTCTGGTGCTCTCTGAACTCTGTTGTTTGTTTGCAGATATTTCATTACCTAACTAGGTAACACTATCAATGTTAGAGAGTATATGGGGGTTTATTTCCTGTTTATATAAGTAACTTACCTTGACAGTTTTGGTGGGGTTGTAATTTTCTCCTCGGTAGTTTCTTGATTAAAGTATTGTTTTTTGTTTGATTGTTTGTCTGGTATTAATCCCTACTTATCTAGGTGTAGGCTACTAGAAGGAATGTGTTCTGGTCTTTTTGGTTAGCTTTTTCTTATCTCTTTGGTGTGAGAATATAGTTTATTTCTATATGTCTATTGATGCTTTTGTTTTCTTTTGGACTGTGATATGGTTATCTGCCTTTTCTTGGGTTTCTGTGGCAGGTTGTGAAATTTTAAATGTTGCTTCTAAGGCATCACTATAGTACACAAACTAACTAAAGCCCTCCAAGTAAACCAAAATACCCAATAGACCAAAAAGAAGAAAAAATAAGAGTCATCAGTGTAAGGACTATAACATCCGCAATGTAGGACAGACAGGCAGACGATAGCAACTAGCTGTCAGAAGACCAATGAAAACTCCATTATCTCACAACACATGGACAAACTTAACCAAACTGGAAAACTATAACTATCCTTAGACAAAGCTAAATCCAAACCCACTAATTTTGCTAAGAAATTCCTGGAAGCCTGGTATTTAGACAATAGAAAAAACACATATATACACACCATTCAAAGGAGACAATAAAAAAACTAGGAAGGAAACAAAAAGATAAGGACATATCCTCTTCAGGAGCTAATACGCAGGCACCTAGACAAACAATCAAGCAGAAAACAATACCTTACTCAAGGAACTACCAAGTAGAAAACCATAACTCTACCAAATCTGACAAGGTAGGCTACTATATATAAACAATGATCAAACTCCATATTCATTTGCACTGATGTTGTTATCTAGTTAGTTATAAAATACCTGCAAGCAAATAACCAATCTCAGAAGCAAAAATGCCATTCTTCAACCCTGAGCTACATATGTTCTCTTCTATTGAAATATTATTATTATTATTATTATTATTATTATTATTATTATTATTATTATTATTATTATTATTATTATTATTATTATTATTATTATTATTATTATTATTATTATTATTATTATTATTATTATTATTATTATTATTAATATTATTATTAATATTATTAATATTATTAATATTATTATTATTATTATTATGTCAAGCATATATAAGATTACAGAGAAAGTATAAACATGATTGTGAATACATGAATGTATAAATATGGTTATGACTACATGATATGGTTACGAATACATGGGGACATTAGGATAGGGACGGTAGGCACGTTAGTGCTCTTATGCACACCCCTTACAGACCTCTTAGGAATGGGGTGAGGTCAACAGTAAATAGTTTAAGGTTAAAGTTTTGGGGGTTTGGGGAAGAAACCACAGAGTCAGGTAGTGCATTCCAGGCATTGACCACTCTGTTGCTGAAGTCATATTTTCTGCAATCTAGTTTGGAGCGGTTTACATTAAGTTTGTATCTATTGTGTGCTCGTGTATTGTTGCAGTTGAAGCTGAAGTAGTCATTGACAGGTAGGGTATTGTAGCAGTTAATTTTATGTGCTACACTTAGGTCAGACTGAAGGCGACATAGTTCTAAATTGCCTAAGCCCAACATTTCAAGTCTGGTTGCATAAGGCATTCTGTTGCGAACAGAGGAGTGGAGGACTCTTCTCATGAAATATTTCTGTACATTCTCAATTGTATTAATGTCTGATATGTAGTGCGGGGTCCAGACAGATGAGCTGTATTCAAGAATTGGTCTAGCAAATGTTTTGTATGCTCTAGTTAGAAGTACAATATTACCAGAGAAGAAGCTTCGCAAGATTAGGTTAACAACTCTTAATGCCTTTTTGGCAATGTTGTTACAATGGACTCTGGCACTTAAATCATTAGAGATGAGTACTCCAAGGTCGTTAACAGAGTGAGGGTCATCTACAAGGTCGTGTCCATCCAACTTGTATTTTATGTTTTGATTTTTTTTTTTGCCAATGTGTAAGACAGAGCATTTGTCGGTTGAGATTTGAAGTTGCCATTTCTTTGACCATTCTGACACATAGTCAATGTCTTTTTGAAGGGTAGCAATATTGTTGGTGGTGTTGAATAGTTTTACATCATCAGCGAAGAGAATACAGTTACTTTTAATATGATCACAAAGGTCATTTATGTAAAGTATAAAGAGTGTTGGTCCTAAAACGCTGCCTTGGGGGACACCGCTGTTAACAGGTACAGGATTTGATAGAGCACTCCCTATTTTGACCACTTGTTGCCTGTTTGACAGGAACGCAGTTATCCATTTATGCAGGGTCCAGAAATGCCATAAGATTTTAGTTTTAGAAGTAGTTTGTCGTGTACCACTGAGTCAAAGGCTTTACAGAAGTCTATGTATAAATTGTTGTCCTGACCTTTCTTACTCAAGAATTAGCTTTGCATAATAGTAAACAAATAGTTTATATTTTTAAAAAAACATTAAATAATTAATACATAGAACTAGAACAGCACTCATATTCATTCACTCTGAAATACTTCGGATTTCTCCCTCCAAAGAATTTTTGATCAAATCTAAGTTTGTGTTGCATTCCTTCCTTTCTTGACAAATGTGTAAATGTATGCCTAAAATTGTTATAAGGGCTTACTTTGATGCACTTGTTTCCTTTATAATCTCATTTCCTTTATTTGTTTAACCCCACCCTTTTTTTCCTCAGTTTGACTATACACAAAAAAATAGTCTGTTGCCTCAATCGGTTGTTACCACAATAACAATTTTACATTTGCTCTTAGCAATAATTTCATCCAGCAAACAAAGATGCATTTCCATTGGTGTTGATTTGCTGGTTGGATACATTCTATGAATGTTTATGGAAAGAGATTTCTTGTTTAACAAATTGAAAATAAAGTTTATGCTATGATAAACTATGATAAACATTCTCCAGAACACAAGTTTAGATTTGAAATGCCCATAAACAGATGTTTAACATTGCAATCCTACACATGCCTATTTAGGAACAAGACACATTGAGTAAATAAAATTCATTCTCATTAAATGTAAATGAGCAAATATGAACAGAATTATGGTAAAATGGCATTTTAGATAGGTTCAACTATTTATGTTGCAAAATTCCAGATGACCACAAAATTCCAGGTGACAGAAAGCATTTGAGTTTTCTGTTTTCCTTTGCTATCATCTAATGGCTGACTGCATTTTTGCAACCCAGAAATGATAGCCATAATTAATTAAAATAGAATTGTGCTTGCGCATATATAAATGGAATCATGAGATGTGAGGTCTTCAGGTAAATTAAACAAAAAGTCTATAATTCTCTTATTGGTTTTGTGATGCTAACAAGGAGGATGCTTTGGTTCAGAGGTTTTCTTTGGGTTTTCCTAATCCTTAGGTCTTTTCATATCATTTCCTATATATATTATATTAGAATTCGGAAATTCTTCTATCTTAAAGTTATCAAGGTGAAGAAGCAATAATATGTATTACTGTGATCCTTGTTTATTTATATATCTACTTAACAAATTATTATTTCTTTTATGATGAAAGGACTAAATTTAGTTGATTGGGTTACTGTTTTAAAGATATTCATATATACACATAAATATACACAAAATACATCATTTTTAAAAACAAGACTTTTAAAAATATCGATTAACTTACAATCTGCAGGTGTCGCAAATCAGCAATATCAGAGGCTGAAAAATCAAGTAAACCTCCAGCTTATTGTGACAAGCCACATATATGTGGCTCAGAATGCAGATTTCTACAAGGATAAATTTCCTCCTAGTGTAATTTACAGGCTAATGTTTAAAAATTATTATAAAAAATTATTTCAAAGCCTCAGGTTTTGTACAAAGCTCACATTCCATACAGGGGCGGATTGCTCTCTTACCTCACTACCGGTGCACTGCGCGCACATCACCACATTTCATGCGAGTGCGCGTTCGCTACGCGCGTGCGCCCCCTCATGCGATTTTGCTTCCCCGCATGCGCAGGAAGCAAAAAAAGCCCAAACATTCTGAAGAAAACATGGCGACGCATGACGGACCGATGAAGATGGCACCGGAGCCGTCACGCGTAAATTGCGTAATCTGCCGGCCGCTACCAGTGTGGCAGAGTTGACCGCACCGATAGGAACCCACCACTGATTCCATATTATTTCCTGAAAAACAATTGTTGATGGGCATGAAATTATCAACCAAGATTTTTTGCCGTCCAATCACTTTATTGACCTTTAAAAATACTTGTCAGTTCACTTAGTCTAGCCTTGTTGTAGAATCACCAACAGAGGAGATTTCTGCCAATTAGGATAATCATTAATCAACATGAAAAAGCTAAAATTTAATGCAATCCAAACTGAGGAATAGTAAATATATGATTAAATACATCCGAAGAGCATCAATTAAATCCCCTGCTCCAAGATTTTCAGAATCAGATCCTGATAATTTGAGATCCTGGTCAGTGTTTGTTGCAGTCTTTCAGATTTCCAATAAAAATTTAAATAAGAGAATTAAATGATATAATACAGTACAGTACATATTTGCATGAGTATTTTTTTTAAGATGGAATTCTTCTGCAGTGGTATTGAAGTAATATTAGAGGTAAGAATTATACGGAAATCCATCATAGTCTATGTTTTCCAAAAATCAAGACAGAGTTATTGCAGATTCTCCTTCCTTGTGAGGTTCATGGAGCATGGATTAAGCAACAGGCCTGCTAAGTAACAATCTCTATTTTATGCAATAAACTCTGCCACCAGGCAGCCCAGCCCCAATGTTGGTCACATTTTATAAGGAGAGTCAAGCAATCTTCTTTCAGCATAGCCCTTAATTTTGTTAGTTTCATTTTATGATTGCTTGTTTATCTTTTTATCATATTATTTTACTTTTTAAAATTTTGTTTGCTTTGACCTCATTATACCCTGCCCAGGCTCCACTAAAACAGGGTAGGGTATAAGTTTAGTGAAATAAATAAATGCCTTTATTATACTAAAATTATGGGAGATAGTTTTGTTTAGTGGCTAGGGCACCAGATTAGAAACCAGGAGATTGTGAATTCTAGTACTTCCTTAGCCATGAAAATCAGCTGGATGAGTTTGGGACAAGTCACTTTTTTTGAGACTCAGGTCAGTCATGAATGCCTATCACAATGAAATGGATCAAGACTTGGTTGATCAAAAAAAAACCAGACCCTCCACTTTCAGGAATACACTAGGAAAGAAATAACATTATACTAAAAGACCTGTCAGACTTTCCTGCTGAGAGTCTGGATTAAAAACATTTAATCCAATGAAGACATTTTACAGTTACTCTGATTAGTAACATTTATTAGAAGTAAGGTTAACATCACAACACAAGAATTCTAGTGAGTACTCCATTTTCAGATGAGACACTTATATCTTGAAAATTTATGGTGGTAAATCTCTTGCCTGTTTTTCACATTCTTATTTTATTTATTTATTATAATTTATCAAACAAAAACAAAAACAGGAATAATATAAAAATACAATGACAGGGATGATAGGCACGTTAGTGGGCTTATACACGCCCCCTCTACAGACATCTTAAGTATGAGGGGAGGTCCAAAGAAGTCAATTTGTGACTAAAACTGTGAAAATTTGTAGCTGAGACAACTTATTTTATTTATTTATTTATTTATTTATTAAATTTATATGCCGCCCAACTCCCAAAGGACTCTGGGCGGCTTAACAACAGAATAAACATTAAAACAATTTAAAACACATGCATATCATTTCCTGGGGCGGACCGACTAGGTGGTTCCACCCCAGGCGCCTAATGGAACTGAAAGGATTCCAGAGGGAGCTCGGGGAAATACCTGAAACCCTGGTACACAACTTGGCTGACTCCCTGGTGGCTGCTTGGAACACCGCAGCATCAGGGGCGTTAGACTGAATTGCGCCTAAGCGACCTCTCCGCGGCAGTGGATCCCAGAAAGCTCCCTGGTTTACCAAGGAGCTCCGGGAGATGAAACGCCAGAAGAGACGTCTAGAGTAAGGTGACCAGATGTCCCGATTTTGGCGGGACAGACCCGCTTTTTCATCATTTGTCCCGCGTCCCGCCCGTCCTCTAAAAAGTCCCGATTTTTTGAAAGAATGCACGACTAGGGCATTCTTTCAAAAAATCGGCCTGAAAGGCAGCAGGCCTCTCAGCTCGGGCCGGCCGTGGGCGGCATTGGTGGCGGGCGGGCGTCCCGCGTTGTTGACTCCTCTGGCGGCGGCTGGAAGCTGGGGGGAGGGGGAAGGGAGGCTGCTCCTCCTCTCCTTCCCCCGCCCCATCCCTAGCCCCGCCCTCGGAGGCGCCGCTGCTGTTGGGAGGGGTGAGGGACGAGGAGCCATCGCCGCTTTGAGTTTACGAGCGGCGCAAACAGCCCTTCCTCGTCCCCCTCCCATTTCTTCCCCCCCGTCGCCTCGCTGCCGCCGTTGCCCTGGGGCCGGGCGGGCAACCGGGAGACCGCGGCGCTTGGATGCTTGGAGCAGGTAAGCTGCTGGCTGCCTCCTTTCCCCGTCTCCCGCCTCCCGTTCGTTGCTTGCCAGCCCGGCCAAAGGGAAGGCGGGAGGCGAGGAAAGGCCTCCCGAAAGGGAGGCGGGCTCCCGAAGGGAGCCGGCAGCCCTTCGGGAGCCGCCTCCCTTTCGGGAGGCCTTTCCTCGCCTCCCGCCTTCCCTTCGGCCGGGCTGGCAAGCAACAAATGGGAGGCGGGAGACGGGGAAAGGAGGCAGCCGGCAGCTTACCTGTCGCGAGCTGCAGGCATCCAAGCGCCCTCCCACCTCCCCCCCCTCTCCTCCCCACCTCACCTGGATGCCGACATTTGCTGTTTTGCCCTCTGCGCATGCGCAGCGTTCTGCGCATGCGCAGAGGGCAAAACAAATGGCGGCGCCCAGGTGCCCCCCCCATCCCGCTTAAAAATAAAAAAATCTGGTCACTTTGGTCTAGAGCGCCGTTGGAGAGCCAGCAAAACCGAGCCTGACCGAACACTATTAAGAATTTACATCAGATCTTATTTAGTGGCGATAAGGGCGGCAAAACGATCTTATTTTTCCGCTCTTATTGCGTCCGCAGATTCTCGCCCAGCCGCCTTGTTTAGGGTGACTCGCTCCCTCCTTGCCAAAGGGGGGAGCGAGGAACACTTACAAGGCAGAGCTGAGGAATTCGCTGAGTTTCTGACGGATAAAGTCGCTCAGATTCAGTCGAACCTGGACTCTAGCTGGGCAGAGTCCATAGAGTTGACAGGGGCTAGTCTTAGTCCACCATTATGGGAAGAGTTTGGGCCTGTTTCTCCCGAAGATGTGGACAGAGCTGTGGGGGCGATGGGTACCTCCACCTGTTTATTGGACCCTCCTGGCTGGTCTCGGCCAGCAGGGAGGTGGCACGCGGCTGGATCCAGGCGGTGGTCACCGCTTCTTTGAGAGAGGGATCCATACCGCAGTCGTTAAAAGCTGCGGTGGTGCGACCCCTCCTGAAGAAGCCTTCCCTGGATCCAGCTGACTCGAAGAACTATCGTCCAGTCTCCAACTTACCTTTTTTAGGGAAAGTTGTTGAGAAGGTGGTGGTTACTCAGCTTCTGCAGCTTCTGGATGAAACAGATCATCTAGATCCTTATCAGTCGGGTTTCAGGCGCGGCTACAGTACAGAAACTGCCTTGGTCGCTCTGACGGATGATCTCTGGTGGGCCCGGGATGGGGGTAATTCCTCCATCCTGGTGCTACTTGATCTCTCAGCGGCGTTCGATACCATCGACCATGGTATCCTTCTGCATCGTCTCGGTGAGTTGGGGGTGGGAGGCACCGTTTTACGGTGGTTCTCCTCTTATCTCGTCGACAGGATGCAGTCGGTGTTAACAGGAGGGCAGAGATCGTCCCCTAGGCCCCTATCATGTGGGGTGCCTCAGGGGTCGGTTCTCTCGCCCATCCTGTTTAACATTTACATGAAACCACTGGGGGAGATCATCCGCAGACATGGGGTGCGTTTCCACCAGTACGCTGACGACACCCAGCTGTACATCACCACCCCGTCTGATTTCAGAGAGGCAGTTGATGTAATGTGCCGGTGCCTGGACGACATTAGGATCTGGATGGGGAGGAACAGACTCAGACTTAATCCCGACAAGACTGAGTGGCTTTGGATATTGCCTCCTAAGGACCATGACAATTGTCCCTCCTTGACGTTCGAGGGAGCGAAACTGAGCCCCTCGGATCAGGCTCACAACTTGGGGGTCCTCCTAGATCCACAGCTAAAATTGGATCACCATCTCTCCGCTGTGGCTAGGGGGGCCTTTGCACAGGCTCGCCTGGTGCACCAGTTGCGGCCATACTTGGAGAAGGAGGCTCTACTCACGGTCACTCATGCCCTTGTCACCTCCCGCTTGGACTACTGCAATGCGCTCTACATGGGGCTACCCTTGAAGAGTATCCGGAGACTTCAGCTGGTGCAAAATGCGGCTGCACGTGCTGTGGTGGGTGTGTACACCCACGTACACCCACGTGACACCTGTACTCCGCCAGCTGCATTGGTTGCCCATCGGTCTCCGGGTCCAATTCAAGGTGTTGATCACCATCTTTAAAGCCCTTCATGGCTTAGGACCAGGTTATCTCCGGGACCGCATTCTGCCTCACACTTCCCTTCGACCGGTTAGGGCCCACAGAGTTGGCCTCCTCCAGGTCCCATCGGCTAAGCAATGTCGCCTGGCGGGCCCTAGGGGGAGAGCCTTCTCTGTGGCAGGCCCCGTGCTCTGGAACCAACTTCCCCCAGAGACCCGAACTATCCCCACCCTGCTGGCCTTCCAGAAAGCTGTTAAGACATGGCTTTTCCTGCAGGCGGGGGGTAGAGCGTAATCCATTTGAGCTCACCCCCAAGTATGTATGATGTTGAATGGTTATTAGATGTTTTTAATATTACGGTTTTAATTTTTATATCTGTTTTAATGCTTATTTATAAATTGGTTTCTTGTATTTTTTCTGTTGTACGCTGCCCGGAGTCCTCCGGGAGTTGGGCGGCATATAAGAACACCAAATAAATAAATAAATAAATAAATAAATAAATAAATAAATAAATAAATAAATAAATAAATGGCTGGATCTCGCTGATTACAACCGCGAGATCAACGGCCCCAGGCCTGCCGGAAAAGCCAGGTCTTTACTGCTTTTCAGAAGGCCAATAGGGTGGGGGCAGTCCGGATCTCCGGAGGTAACTGGTTCCAGAGAACTGGGGCAGCCACAGAGAAGGCCCTTCCCTGTGGGCCCACCAGTCGGCACTGTTTAGCTGATGGGACCTGGAGGAGACCAACTCTATGGGATCTCACCGGATGCTGGGAGCTGTGTGGCAGAAGGTGGTCTCGAACTGAATCAGGTAGAGCATTCCAGACTTTGACAACTCTATTACAAAAATCATATTTTTTACAGTCAAGTTTAGAATGATTTACATTGAGTTTAAAGTGGTTGTTCGCGCGCAAATTATTGCGATTAAAACAGAAAAAATCATTTACAGGTAAAACATTACTACATACAATTTTGTATGCAATACCTAAGTCTGTCCGCAAGCGACGCAGTTCCAAGTTAGACAAATCAAGAATTTTGAGCCTAGTAGCATAGAGAATTCTATTATGTACAGAAGAGTGCAAAACTTTTCTCATAAAATACTTCTGAACTCGCTCCATTGTACTAATGTCAGATATATGGTAGGGATTCCAAACAGTTGAACAGTACTCTAAGATTGGTCTAGCATATGTTTTATAAGCTCTAGTTAGCAATACAATGTTTCCAGAAAAGAAGCTTCGTAGAATTAAGTGTACAACTCTTAGTGGTTTTTTAGCAACACTGTTACAGTGAACTTTGGAGCATAGATCATCAGAGATAAGTACACCTAGGTCCTTAACAAAGTGAGGGTCATCTGCTAGATCAATACCACCTAGCTTATATTTAACATTCTGATTATGTTTACCAATATGTAAACAGAGCATTTATTGATCGAAATTTGAAGTTGCCAAATGGATGACCATTCAGATACATTGTCAAGATCACTTTGCAAAACAACAGAATTATCTGTAGTATTAAATGTTACATCATTGGCAAAAAGGACACAATTGCTTTAAGTTGATCACATAAATAGTTGATATAGAGCAAGAAAAGCGTGGGACCTAAAACTCTGCCTTGAGGAACACCACTACTGTTAACTGATGCAGGATTAGACAGTGAGTTCCCTATTTTGACTTTCTCCAGTCTATTAGACAAGAAAGCAGCAATCCACTTGTACAAAGGTCCAGTAATGCCATAAGAATTTAATTTCAACAGCAGTTTATCATGTACTACTGTATCAAAAGCCTTACAAAAATCTATGTAAATTACATGTACAGCTTTACCTTGATCAAGTCATGTAGTCCAGATATTTTTACAGTGCAAAAGTTGTAAATTGCAGGATGAGTTTTTCCTAAAGCCAAACTGTTTGTCAGATAGCAAGTTATGGTGAAGAAAGCTGCAAGCTTGATCTTTTGCAAAGGCAGATCAGTATACATTTGTGCTGATTGCTTTTATAATTGCTAGTATTTTTTTTAAATCAATGTGGGAAGTAACTCTCACAAGGTCTGTTCAGTTAGATATTTCTTAATTTTTCTTGTTGGCGTTGAAGATGCATTTTGGTTGCCAGCAAAGCTGGGTCATCTAGTCAGGGTACTGAATAAAGGCAAGATGGCAGGTCATGAGACTATGTCTAGTTTAATGAAAAAAGGACAAGGAGTGGCATGATAACAGGCCATAAAGAAGAGAAAGTCAACCTATTTTCCAGAGCACTTGAAGCAGGGGTGGGTTCTGGCTTACCACACTGCCGGTTTTATTCCTCATGTGCCCAGTGCTCTTTGTGCGCACGTGTGCGCATGCGCAGTGCTAAAAACCAAGCTTCTGCCCGTGTGCAGAAGCAAAAAACAAGATGGCAGCACCTATGGTGCCGCTGAGAGAGCCAGTTCAGGGGTTTGTCCAGCCGACCATCACTACCAGTTTGGCGAGCAGGGGGAAATTCCCACTACCGGTTCTATAGAACCGGTCCGAACTGGCAGGAACCCACCTCTGACTTGAAGGCAGGACAAGAAGCAATGGATCGACTAATCAAGGAGAGAAACAACCTAGGAAGAAGGAGAAATTTCCTGACAGAATAATTAATCAGTGGAATGGCTTGCCTTCAAAAGTTGTGGGTGCTCCATCACTGGAGGTTTTTAAGAAAAGATTGGACAGCCATTTGTCTGAAATGGTATAGGGTATCCTGGTTGAGTAGGAGGTTGGACTAGAAGATCTTCAAAGTTCTTTCTAACTCTGTTAAACTCCATTCCTTTTCTATGTACATTGATGTAACATTCAAACACAGAAAGGCAAACGTGATGGCAATCATAACTTCATACAGATTCAGGAAGTACAAGTAGATTTGCATTGCTAGGTATCCTTTAATTGCTGTTGCCATTTCTCACCACAGAATCAGGGGTGGGTTCTAACTTACCTCACTGCCGGTTCGCTTCCTCCTGTGCCACGTGGCATGCGCAGTGGCAAAACAAAACAAAACAACAACCTGAAAACAAGATGGTGACCGCATGCACAGTGCCGGAAACTCGGCTTCTGCGCATGCTCAGAAGAAAATAATAATAAATAAATAAATAAATAAATAAATAAATAAATAAATAAATAAATAAATAAATAAATAAATAAATAAATAAATAAAAATTTCAAAAAAAATATGGCGGCGCCCTTGGACCGGCAGCGACTGAACCGGTTCCGTGATGTCATCGTGACTTCACCAGCAGGTCGCTACTGGTTCGGGAGAACTGGTCCGAACCGGGAGGAACCCACCTCTGCACAGAATATAGAATATATATTAAGGGTCTGGAACAGTATTTGGTTGCATCATAGAATGGCATAACATCATATATTACAAATTTGTTTAGTGCTTATAGAACCAAAAAGCACTAAAACAAAAGAAAATACTGATCTGTGAGTTACATCATACTGTTTTATTGTAAGAAAGGTGGATGGTTCACAAAATATGGAAGACCTTAGCCATGTTTACATCTCTCAGTATCTAGTTTCACAGAGCAACACCCTAACCCAGGGGTCGGGAACCTTTTTGATTAAGAGAGCCATGAAAGCAAAAAATTTGGAAATTTATTTCAGTGAGAGCCATATAATATATTTTAAAAGTGAATTCAACTAAATGTCAATAGGGACAATGGGATATTGAGAGAATCCCTGTCTTTGTGCTGTTTAATTTGTTGCTGCTGTAGCAGCTTCCTTGCTCCAAAGTGATATTTGTCTTTGAGTTGGTGATTTCCATCATAGCATTGGTAATGATTCTTTCTTTCTTTCTTTCTTTCTTTCTTTCTTTCTTTCTTTCTTTCTTTCTTTCTTTCTTTCTTTCTTTCTTTCTTTCTTTCTTTCTTTCTCTCTCTCTCTCTCTCTCTCTCTCTCTCTCTCTCTCTCTCTCTCTCTCTCTCTCTTTCTTTCTTTCTTTCTTTCTTTCTTCTTCTTTCTTTCTTTCTTTCTTTCTTTCTTTCTTTCTTTCTTTCTTTCTTTCTTCTTTCTTTCTTTCTTTCTTTCTTTCTTTCTTTCTTTCTTTCTTTCTTTCTTTCTTTCTTTCTTTCTTTCTTTCTTTCTCTCTGCAAACCAATCCCCACCGTGGCTCCTTTCTCCCTCGCCCAGCCCTCTTCCAAGATGTCAAGTGCGGGGAACCGCACCAAGCGAGGTAGGTGGGTGGGTTGCTGAAGAAGCCCCGGAGCCCCGCCGCCAACCTGCGTCTCCTGCTGGGAAGGAGCCTCTGTCGCTGTCTCTCGCGGGGTTCCAGCCACCCGACTGAGTCCCCGACCGCGGCACCGGCAGGGTTAACGCGCATGGGAGGGAAGGAGAGAGCGCGCTACTGCCGCCGCTGCTACTTTCGCTGCTCCAATATTTCTTTGGTGGGCCTGCGCAGGAGGGACCGCTGAGCAGAGGCACCCGGCGAGCGGGGTGAGAGGCGTGGGGATGCCAGAAGTGGCGGCGGCGGCGACAGGCTCCTGCCCGCGTCTCCCACCCGCCTCTTGCCTTAAGCTGCCGGGCGCCTCTGCTCCATGGTCCCTCCCGCGCGCACCCACCAAAGAAATATCGGAGCGGTGAAAGCAGCAGTGGTGGCGGTAGCGCTCTCTCTCCTCTCCCATACGCATTAACCCTGCCGGTGCCGCGGTCAGGGACTCAGTAGGGTGGCTGGAGCCCCGCGAGAGTCAGCGACAGAGGCTCCTTCCCAGCAGGAGACGCAGGTTGGCGGCGGGGCTCCGGGGCTTCTTCAGCCGCTTGGCTGGAGAACGGCGGGGATGTGGCCATGGCTGTTTTTTAGCTCCCCCCGTCCCGGCTGAACGCCGCGCATGCACAGAGGGAAAAATAACCCAAATGATTGTGGTCAGCCGGGACGGGAAAGCGGTGATTGTGTTCAGCCGGGACGGGAAAGCGGGCAGGAGAAGCTCCGCGCCGCAACCGCCGCCAGTTCCATCGGCTATACGCCGAAGGACTGGCCCGGGCGAACCGGGAGGATTTCACCCCTGCTGCGAGCCATATGCAATCATCAAAAGAGCCACATCTGGCTCGCGAGCCATAGGTTCCCGACCCCTGCCCTAACCCAAACCAAGCAAATCACATTGGGATTAGCGAAGTCAGAGGTATAAATGCAACCATAGAATCTTATATGATGCTAGTTCACAATTAATTGACAGAATGGAACTTCCTTGTTGGCTTAGCTGAAACTATGTTTTTGTTCAGCACATGTTTAATGTGTTTTGTCAGAAATATTAACTGATCCACAGTCTTGTTTACTAACCAACTTTAGTCAAAGCTTTTAGATTTTATTTAAATATTGACTTCAAACCAACTTAAATTCTAATTTGTGGGTTTCAGAACAGTGACTTAAGCAGTATGATTTTTGTTTCTCAAATTCGGTTTCTTTCTGTTATTTTTTGCACAAAAATAGTCTTTATACACTCCTATTTATGCATAATTTGTTCCAATTAGAAATCATCTTTATACCTCCACTTTCTCATTAAAAAATTAGGTTTGAAAAATACCTTTATACTGGATAATAAACTTGTGCTATATGTTATGATACATTTTTAAAAGGTAAAATTAGCAAATTCTATTGTCTACTTTTAAAATTGCACCTAAAATGAGTTGAAAAGAGATCAACATATTCCCCCCACCCTTGGCAAAATATCAGCAAAATTACTACAAGGGAACATTTTGTTTAGTATAGGTCAAATCTTTGCTTGTCCTATTCAATACTGATTTGTTTCAAGTAAAAAAATTCCATCTCAGCTGTTAAGAGACCTCATTTCTGAAATTATCTGTAGGTTCAAAATAAGTTATATTTTTACTATCATCTTCTGGATTTCCATTTATTATATGTATGGAGCTATAGAGAACCTTATAATTCTCATTTATGGACCACAATTGGGATTGGTAACTCAGTCATTAAGTGAAGTAGATACCAAGTTACACCGCAACTGCACTTAAGATATTACTTCAGCTTTCCTTTGTTTCACAGACTTGTGAGGCTCATAAATGTGAGGGTTGGTCATAAAGTTACCCTTTCATCACTCTCGCAACTGTAAATGGTTGCTAAATGAGGTAGTTGCTAAACAATGATTATCTATAGAGCTGTAGCCTTAAGGCAGACATGTCAAACTTAAGGCTCGCGGGCCAGATCCATCCCACAACAGGGCCACCCTGGAGACAGCAAGGGACTGGCCCCTGCCTCCTCAGCCCTGGCCCACCCCACCCCAGCTGGGTGCTCCCCCTGGGCATGTGCACAGGAGGCAGTGAGCATGTGAAAGGCTTGCAGGCTGTGGCTTTGTGGTGGCCACCTGGGTCTGAACATGGTCAGCCTGTAGGATTCCGGTGCAGGGTGGCCACCATTAAGTTGTTGTAGTTCAGTGCATAGTAGAAACAGAGCAGCAGCAGCACTCCTGCCACCAGCACCTCCGCCACTTCCTTGGCCCATCTGCCGGCCCGGCCTCACCCACTGGCCCCGCAAGCACTTCCCTTTCACAAGGATGTTCCCTGCCAGCCTCCCACCCCCGCGTGGGAAAGACATGGCAACTATCAGCGCTGCCACCTTCTTCCCCTCCCCGCATCCCTTCCTAGGCATGAAGAGAGGGAGGGAGGGAAGAAGGAAGGAAAGAAGGAGGGAAGGAAAGAAGGAAGGGAGGAAGGAAGGAAGGAAGGAAGGAAGGAAGGAAGGAAGGAAGGAAGGAAGGAAGGAAGGAAGGAAGGAAGGAAAGAAGGGAGAGAGGAGGGAGATTGGAATGAGAGGAAGGGAGGGTCTGAGGGAAGTCCTGCCTAAGATTTGGCCACCAGCAGCCCTGCTGCCCTTTCACCATCCCCTTGTTTACTCCTCCTGTCCTGTCCTGGTGGTCTCCCATCTTATTGTTGAGGATACTTTGCTTACAAAGCTGGGTCTCCTTGCATGGAGAGGGAGTGGGCCTCCCTCTGACCTATGCACTTTGCCCTCCCGCACCCACCATGAGCAACCTGGCCAAGGAGAGCAAGCACAGCAGCAGCCTTGAGGAGGAGGTAAGTGTGGCCGGGTGCCCCTTTGTAGAAGTGGGGCTGGGCTGGGCTGCGGGGTCCCATGCCCTGGGAGCTCGAGGGCCGGGCTGGGCTCTTGCCATTGTTGCTCACAGTTCCAGGCTGCCTGCTGCATCATCTGTTGCTTGAGAGGGACAGCAAGGCTCCTCTGGTGGATAAGGCTTTAGTGCTTGCCCAGATCTCACCTTCCTCCACTGGGGATGTCCGTATCCCCTGCCCAGCTTTGCCTGGCCTTCCGCAGGAGGCAGAGGATGACGCTGCTGTGTGTAGAAGCACAGTGGAGAAAGTTTTCAGGAAGCAGTTTCCTCTGAGTCCAACTTCTGCCTTGATAGATCTCTGGGGAGAAGGAGTGGTGGTGGGAAAGCTGTGTGAAGGAAGGTTGCCCTAATCACACATAATTGGAAATGGGCATCCTTACCACACATAATTGGAAATGGGGATTCCCTTTCAAGAAGGGCCAGCCTCCCTCATGCAGGATCGGGGAGCGCTGCTGCCCTGCCTCCTCCACTTGCTCCCCAGAAATCTGTCAAGGCAGAAGTTGGACTTGGAAGAAACTGCTTCCTGCAAACTTTCTCCTCCGCGCTTCCACACGCAGCATCATCATCCTCTGCCTCCTGCTTTGCTGGGAGGGGATACTGGACAGGGAAATGCCAAGGATGTCTGGGACTGGGAGAGGAATGTCTCCTTTGGCATTCTGTGCACATATACACATGTACACATGTGTGCACATGCATGCATGCATGCATGCATGCACATACACACACACACACCATTCCAAGCTTGGGGACTTTTATCCACATCTGAGCTTGCAAACTGCCAACCATGCCTGGGCTTGAGGAGAAAGTCCCCTCCTTCCTCTGTGGATAAAAGATCTCAAACTTAGAATGTGGGGTGTGTGTGCACACGCATGTGCGCACAAACTTGGCTGCCAGCAATTTGGGGAGGTGAGGAGCTTGTGGGGCACCAAATTGTTGAGTTAGCCGGTGTGACTTGTTCCGTCCCAACCCAGCCATCCCGAGTCAGCCATGCCCAATCACTGGCATCGAGCTGGCCATGCTCACTCAGCCATGTCACCCATCCGTGCCCACCTAGTTGCGGCAACCCAGCTGTGACCATCCAGGCACGCCTACTCAGCCATACCCACCTGGCTGCTGTGAGTTGTCATAGTCTTACATGCAACTGACCCTTTGAGGGCAACCATAATGCTGATGTGGCCCTCAATGAAATTGAGTTTGATACCTCTGCCTTAAGGCAAAAAAACCAGTAAGAAAGGATCATCCTTGTTCAAGAGACAGAGTCATGAATTTGGGTCTCCCTGAATCAAATCACTGAATTTACAAAAGGCATGTCAGATTTCACATAGTTGGCAGGCAGAGCATAGATATAAAAGTCAATGAATTGTGTGAGACATATTCATTTCTTTTTGTCATCCCTGTTGACAGTGTTATTTTATGAAAATAGCAATCCAGTTTGAGACGTATCTCAATGCATTCAGACCAGGGGTGAAATGCTGCCGGTTCGGAAGGGCCGGTCAGTCGTTGCAGAGCTGATGGAGCTGGCGGCGGTCACGGCGCGGGGCTTTTCCCGCCTGCTTCCCCCGCCCGCCTGGATGCTGCCATTTGAGTTCTTCTACACTCTTGCACATGCACAGAGCGTAGAAGAACTCAAATGGTGGCATCCAGGCGGGCGGGAGAAGCCCCGCGCTGTGACCGCTGCCAGCTCCATCGGCTCTGCAATGACTGACCAGCCCTTCCGAACCAGCAGCATTTCACCCCTGATTCAGACAGTAAAACCACTCATTTAGAGGCATCCTGGCATCCTTGTATTCAGAAACTAGTTCTTAGTCATGGGGCAGATACATACTTTCTGTTTCTCCTTTCCCCAATAGGGGCCACTTACCATTTTCTGAGAACAGCTAGTCCATGTTTAATGACCACTTGTTTGGTGACTATTTGAAATTAGGATGGCACCGAGCAGGAGATGTATAACTGTTCCTTATATGGCCATTGCAGCATCCTTCCAGTTATGTGATCATGTGCTTGGCAACTGGCTTGCAATCACTATGGTTTCAACATCCTGGGTCATGTGATTGCCATTTGCAGCCTTCACTTGTGGTTTCCAACAAGTAAAGTCAGTGGGAAAGCTGGCAGATGGTTGGAAAGAAAGAGGGGGGAGGGAGGGAGGGAGGGAAGGAAGGAAGAGAGGAGAGACAGACAGACTGACTAATATCATGGGGAAAAACCCTAAGCTAAACTATTTGGAAAGTTTAAGACTGTTCAGTATAGATTAAAACAGATATCAGGATTTCTTATAATCACCAATAATTACTTCATGAATGGTCACTGTCAACTGGTCAATAACCTTTTCTCATTAAACTTTACTAAGTTTCACTAAAAGATAAAATATTAGGAAACAAAAAAAGTATTTGAAAAGAAAAAGACAAAAATGGGGAAAATTAGGAATGCTGAAAAGGAGGAAAAAGAAAGAAAGTAGAAAAGAGTAACTTTCAACTTTCTTCGATATAGATACAAATATAAAATACATTAACCTCTTATTCTAAAATTAACAATAATATACAATATTTCTATAATGATAAACAGTTCTAATCTTCAATTCCCAAAATTAAAATTTCATTTCTTTCAGTTACAAGAGGACGTATACTTGTTTTTGCTGGAAACAGGGCAGGATAATGATCAATAATTTGAAATGAAAAGGCAGTATATTCAGAATGAAGTTTAGGAAGAATTTCCTGATGATAATAGTTGTTAAGCAATGGAATGGTTCAGTTAGATCAGACTTCCCCAATGTTTCCAGTTTTATGGACCAATGGGGGGGATGGTTCCACATGAGCAGCTGGCAAGCTGCTCGTGCAAGTGAAGATGCACATGCAGTCGAGTTGCAATCCCCTCATGGCCCACTAGTGTGTCTCTGCCCACAGGTTGGGACCCCTGACTTAGATCAGTGGTTTCCTCTGTTTCCTTGGTAGTTTTCAAATGGACCAGAATTCTTGCACAAAGCAGATAGTTGGATTAGATGCTCCATAACAGAGGTGTCAAACTGGATTTCTTTGAGGACCAGATCAGCATTGTAGTTCTCTGGGGGGATGGGGAGCGGGGAGGAAGACTGCAGGAGGACTGACTCCTCCTGCAGCACTTTACCGGCCAAAACGGGGCACGGGGAGCCCCATGCGCCCCCCCATGCCTCATTTTTGCCCTCCATGGCCTCCTGCAACACTCTGCTGGCCAAAAATGGGCTGCAGGGGTGTCAAACTCAAGGCTGGATCTGGCCCGCAGGGTGCTTAAATCTGGCCCATGGGGCTGGCCTGGAAATATCACAGACCAGCCTGTGGTGCCTCTGCTGGCCAAAACGGGCCATGTGCGGGGTCCCCATTGCCTGTTTTTGACCTCCTCGATCTCCTGCAGCACTCTACCAGCCAAAAAAGGGCCACGCGAGGCCTCCCAATGCCCCTGCATGGCCCATTTTTGGCCTCCCAAGGTTCCTGCGTGGCCCATT